>CAJUYI010000126.1:110652-173004 GCA_910591695.1 Galerucella pusilla
TCATCAATCAAGTCTTCAATTTCCTCCTGAATTTTATCATAGCTTTCAGAGGACTTAACGAGTAAACTTTCTCTGATACTTAATTCATTAACATCAATGTTAGAATCAGTGGAAATTGAAATTGTAAACCGTTCAATGCGAGTTATAGCAGCCTTGCTGCGACCTCTTTTCCTAACTAAGTTTTCCATTACAAATTATAATAATTTTTAAATAAAAGAAATACTATTCTAAGGCAACAAATGAAATAATGTTTCAGAAATGTTATTTTACAATACAAAATATTTCAATCTAAAGGTTTTCAAGTAGGTACTACAAATAAACTACAAATATAATCGCAAATCTCAATATTCACTAACTCACTAAATTATAATTATTTGATCTATTTTTTAAAACAGACAAGCAAGATATGATGTTTTCAACAATAAAAATGTCTATACTCGTAGCACAACTGTATATTAATAATTAAATAGATCTGACCTTAATTGTCCAATTTTCTTTCCTTCTTTTGTACCCTTAAGTGTTATAGTGTTAACTGTTCACTATGTTAACCTTTTTGAGAGAATAATATTTCCTTTTCCTGTACGCTGATGAGATGTTTAAGAGACCTTTTTCTTTGAGATTATCACTGTTTGTCGAATACCTTCCTTTTTAGCCTTGTTTGCAATAAATTTCTTCGCTGGATCAAATCCGGGAAGAAGTGGTCATGTAATGTGGTGGAGAATTTTGTTATTGGCTCCCTTTTATTTACATTTGAGAATGTGGACTGTATTTTATCAATGATTTGAACACTTATCGGAAGTATAAATTTATTACAACAAAACTTGACAGTGACATTAAATTAATTATATAAAAATATTGACAAGGAAGGATTGTTGTCACATGTTCTAGAATATTCTAAACATAAAACTCTCAACCTATATATCTATAATCTACCCTATGGCGCGCTTTTCTGCCATAACTCGCTTACGTTCGCGGGCTATATATTGTCAAGCTCTCTGTGGTAAAGGCAAAGAAAATGTTAAACCAGCAGCGAAGCGTAGTAACAATAAAAGCATAATTTAAATTGCAACACTTACTTGGAATTGAAACCAAATTCGAATAATTCAATAAATTCATGTTCTCAGTGCAAGAATTACAATTCCATGAATATTAATTTATCTGGAACAATTGTCAAAAAACTTAGACTCATCCATATGTAGGTTGACAATTGAAATTCGAGATACCTAATTATTCAGAAAATTTTTATATTTATAATCTGCCTATTTAGCTTCTTGATGATATTCGCAATACTCAGTCTAGTTCGCCTGCTTGAAAGAACAATTACCAACCATTTTGTCGTTTATAGTGTTTCAATATGCAGAATAATGAAGAACATGATAACATCGTTATCTCTGGAATATCTGGAAAATTTCCAGAATGTGCAAACATGGATGAGCTAAGAGACGCCTTATTCAGTGGTGTCGATTTAGTAACAGAAAGTGATGCAAGATATCCAATAGGTAATAGTTAGTACTACAATAAGTAGCTACCATAATATTATATGTAGTAAATTTATTTTTCACTGAATAACTTTCTTCGATATTCAAATTTCCATAATTTTCAACCAAAAATATGTTACGATGAAAATGAACAAATTTATACGATATCGTATTTGTGCTTATTTAAATTTAATCGAAAAGGTCGTATGCTGGAATGGTTTCATTGATCGCCCAATAATATTCATAGCACCTTGTACTTTTTTTTATAAGAATTAGTCCCTTAATATAATAATATATAACAATATAATATCCAAAAATTGTTGCACATTATACAGTGTGTCTACTTAAGTTGGAACCATATGGAAAATTTTTTTATTAGTGGTTTTATGAAAAAAAAAATTATTCTTGATAGAAAGTTCTGCATGGTCCAAAAGTTGGAATGCAATCATCAGATATCAATTTTTTCGAGCAGTATAGGTACGAGGTTTGTCAAAAAATTTGAATTTTGTGCAAGAGTAAAGTATCTTTATTTTTAACAATTCAGAAAAGTGTTATGCAGTAAAGTTGTTTTGAATTAAAAGTTATATTCAAATATGCAATTACAGCCATCTATTATGAAAATTCATGTTTTGTGATTATTTATTAATAATTCCATATCAATTATTCTGGCTGGATACAATTTATCTCCCTTATCTCTATCTACAACTGTTTTTGAACTACCTTGCAATTTACATACGTAATGGATGCATAATAACTATTTATTATAGAAATTTAAAAATACACACCTACAAAGAGTATTTATTAAAAAGAAACAATAGTATATTATTAATCAAGCAATTTATGATAGCCATTATTCACGCTGGGTGACGTTTGCGTCCCGAGCCGCAGGCGAGGGGAGCAAGTCATCCGAGTGAATATTGGCCATAAATTGCGAGTAGAATACTATTCTTTGTCCACGACCCTTGATTTCTTTATTAAATAAAAGTCAACTAACCTCCAGTTCATCAAGTTATAATATGTAGATTTTCGATTTTTCTGGCAGTAGTCCTATAGTCGTCAATTTCACCGCTTTTTTTATCTCAGTTGGTGTACAAGAACGTTCATTTCCACTATCCGAATTCAATGAATTCATCGTTGCAGTAATATAGCAAGTTCGTAACAATAAGCGTTTTCGATTATTTACTTTTGGCTGCTAATAACAGCTCATAGTGACTGAATTCCGTTCGTTTATTACCGGACGTGACGCCTAGTCTTACCTCCCCCTTGCCCCTCAAGCACATACCGAAAAGTATGAGCTTCAAGCCACGGACATTAAATATTTGATGTTTGTCCGGTTTGACGTTTATTTAAAGGTTAAGATTGTGCCGATTACGATTTAATACGATTTAAACCTTACTAAAAATATCTAAATATGCAAAATTTTATTATCAAAAACATCAAATTTGGTATTACTAACGTCAAAATCAAATAATTTGACATATATAGAGATGGGGGAAACTGTGTAAAGTATCAATACAACGTACCGTTATAAATATATTGTTTTGAAATATTTAATATTAGAAAATATCGTTATGAAAAGATTTAAAGATTTCGATATTTTATTGATACGATATATTTCAGAAACAAATTTCCTGAACAAAATACACAGATTTAAAAGTTTATTTCATATTGAACCCCCATCTCTGGTCGTGAATTATGAACCATAATTCACTCTAGTGATATATGGGTACCATAATATACCTTTTGTTAGGAGGTAAAATATCGACTTATTATTAGGTAGTCGTGGACAAACATAATTAAATTTCAATTCTATGTCCTACAACTTCGACATATCCACCTTCTCTTTGTGAACATTCAATTGTTCTTTTGTCAAACTCTTGTGGTATCACTTCCCGTATCATATTTGGAGTAACTTTTTGGCATTCTTCAAAAATAATCCTCTCCAAATGGTCTACATCATCAAATGGTCCTCGCTGATAAACCTGCTGTTTCAAGTAACCCAATAAAAAAAAGTAAAGGGGAGTCAAATCAGCAGACCTAGGAGGCCAAAAAAGATCTGAATACCTGTGAATCACCTTCCCATTAAATATATTTTCAAGGAGTACTCTAACGTTTAATGTACTATGGATGGAAGCACCGTCTTGCTGGAACCAAATTGTCATACGTTCTTGTAAAGGAAGGTCGTGCAAAAAATCACTTACTTGATTTTCTAATAATTGTAAGTTATGTGCGGCATTTAAGGAATGTCAAAAAAAGGTCCAACTAATTAATTTTTGTACACACCACACCATACGTTAGTTTTAAAAGAATATTGGTTACGAGTTTTTATTACAAAATTTGGATTACTGTTAGACCACCAGCGACAATTTTGTGATGAGACGGTTCCGTTTGATGAAAATGTTGCCTCATCGGAAAATATTTCATTCCTTGTAAAAAATGGGGCTTCAACCAACTTTTCTTGGATCAGAGCGCAGAATATTCAAAACGAATATCGTAATCACTGGTAGTAACGTGTGTACAAATGGCGGTTTGTATGCATGATATTTATTTTTTTTCAAAATATTTGCCACTGTATCTTTACTTACTGAAGTAGTTTGGATTGTAGAGGACCTTTTTCTTAATGATATTTTTGGGTCTTCTACAACAGAAAGCATCACTTCAAATTCAGTGTCGTCATTCGCAACCCGTTTTCGACGTTTATTCTTGAATTTATTTCCTGTACTTCCACTAGCCTTGAATTTATTTAAAATTTTTGTTACTGTTGAATGCATGTTGTTTCTATGCGGATGTCTATTATTAAAAATATTTGCGGCCTCTCTATGTGTTTTGTAATTGTCTCCAACAATTAACACAAGTTCTATTTTTTCTTCACGATTTAGTAAATTTGCCACTTCTATTGTGATGTTATAAACAACAACTCACTCTGACATTCACTGTCACATACTTTATGTCAGGGCATCCTAGATTGCGTTAAATTGTATCCAGCCAGAATATTTAATATGGAATTATTGATAAATAATCACAAAACCTGAATTTCCCTAATAGATGGCTGTAATTGCATATTTAAATATAACTTTTAAGTCGAAACAACTTTACTTTATAACATTTTTCTGAATTGTACAAAAAAATACACTTTACTATTGCACAAAATTCAAAGTTTTTGACAAACCTCGTATACTGCTTGGAAAAAATTGATATCTGATGGTTGCATTTCAACTTTTGGACCATGCAGAACTTTTTATCAAGAATACCTTTTTTCCATAAAACCACTAATAAACAAGTTTTTCATATGGTTCCAACTTAAGTAGACACACTGTAGAACTTCATTTTTGTAGTTAGATTATTTATCAAATAAACTCGAACAAAAAATGTATCGAGCTTCTAATCCTAGGATGACATCAACACACTACAAAATGGGATTCAAAAGTGTAGGTCTGATTTTTCGTAATAACAATCCAGTTCTTTCAATTTTTTTTGACGTCACATCATTTTGAAACAATGCTTCCAATGAGGGTTCCTCAAAGCACTCTAAAGTCATTATTTTTATTCCAAAAATTTATAGCTTCGAATCGAATCCAGATATTTAAATAAATAAAATAGCAATGCGAAGGAAATGAACCAAATTTGCGTACAAGATGGTTTCGGGTAACATCCAAAGTCTTCATTCCATCACAGATTATCTTAAACTTTGTTAAAAAAAAAATAATTTTGTTTCTGCTTATACCAAAATTGTGTTTAAGTCTATATTTATTTGGAAATATAATCGACGTGAATTTATTCATTTTTTTGTCATTTAAATATGGTTTATTAAATTGATGTCTTTCAGGTATGATAGCACTGTATCTACTTCACTAAATTCCAAGATATCACTGAGTGGTTCTTTTATAATGTGTTTTTGCTAGTAGCTTTGGTAGCGGGGACATTCCAGTAGGATGTGTTTAACTATTAGATGAACAGAACATAACTGGCAGAGGGGTCGGTATTCTTTTGTCAACAAGTGTCCATGGGTATAGCATGAAAGTCCAATGCACAATCTTCTTATAATTCCTTTTTCTTTTCTGAAGAATGTGGTGTCATGGGGATATTTCAGACTAGATTGTATTTCAAGAAGGATGGAGTGTGTTGTGTCCCAGTATGATTACCAGGAGTCTCTGAGATGTTTCAACAGAAATTTTGGGCGTAGGTAAATTGCGCACAGTGGTCAAATTGTATCCTTAATCCATAAAAATATCAGAAAATAAGAAATAGGAAACTAAGAAAAAAAACAAGAAAACCCAGGCCCAAACCCGTTGATCGAAGTGTAAATGCAAAAACTAAACTGATATATGTGCCTACGCCTCAAATTATTATCGTAAAGTCATTAGGGGATAATGCTTTGAATCTCTAGTAACTTTAAAAATTCGTGGAATCGGTAAAAAGTTGTATGCGCAAATTACCTATGAAAAAGAAACATTTTGGGTATACCTGGTTACAAACTGACCGCTGTGCGCAATTTACTAACCCCGGAAATATTTTAGGTCGTCGTAGATCTGTAAATTTGTTTTTTGGATTTTGGTTGTAGCCAGCTTAGCGGCGTTGTCAGCTGTTTCATTCCCAGTGATTGCAGTATGTGATGGGGTCCACATTATCGTGATCGTGATGTTTTAAGATAGGTAATAGTGTCTTGTATTTTTCATGGATTTCTTGTATTAAAGGGTGTTTTTAGTTGGATTTTCTGATTTCTTGAATTGAGGAGAGAGGGAGAGAGAGAGTTTGTGCAGATAGCGACCTTTTTATTTCTTGCGTTTATTATTTTGTAGGCATGGAGGATTGCAAAAATGTCTGCAGTAAATATTTTACAAGTGTCTACAAGAGCAGTTGTGTGAAGGGTTTTGTTTGATGATGTGACCGCGCATCCTAATCCTTTGTTGTTTTTGGAATCGTCTGTAAATATTGTAACGTTATATTTGACCACTATCATTGGAATATTTAAATATCTACCGGACGGCGAGTAGCCAGTCCTTTTTTTCTTATCAACATGTGATTCTCGTCGAAAACCTGTAGCACCGATCATCGCTAAAAGGCAAAATTTTAACATTTAATGTGCGACGAATAATCTACGTTGGTGAGGTTCAGTATATACACTGATATTGGTCAAATATTTCAATTCTTCTTTCTTATAGAGTGATAGAAATTAAGAACACACTGTTAATATTTAAATTCTTTCTCGAAGCGGAGCATGTGAAAAGGAGAGAAATATGTAACGTATGTCGATTGCTCATCGCATGGTTCAATTTAATAGCGAGTAGTTAAAATAAGCTTTCTTTCTCCTGTGAACCATCAACCGATAAGGTTAAGAATTTTTAATTTGTTGTGAGAGATTTACCTCAAAATTTATCTTTCCTAAAGTGCATTCAATGTGAATGCACTTACTAAGTACCTGGACTTACTAAGTACCTGGACTTACTTAGTATCTGAGACTTCGTACCTGTAAGTTAGTACCTGAGACATACCTGAGACTTTGTACCTGGGAGTTGTACCTGAACTTTGTACCTGAGACCTTTACCTGCCAATTCCGAAGTAGTTTTCATCTCAGACACGTGGAAATTTAAGGAAAGTAAACCAGTGAACTAAATTAAAACCAACGTGCTTCAACACACAAAACCATCATTTTTTTTATATTTTCCTGTGATATTTTTTTAATCATTATACAACTTGTAAATTTAACAACGTTGTTCATATTCCTTCCCTTCCACCATTTCCAGGTTTGTTGATAGAGAGTGGTGAGGTGAAAACAAGTCGACTAATATTATTCAGGGTGGCGCCCACTGACTTACCTTTCTTGATTAACTTTAATTACATTTCTTAACTTGATTTATTAACTTATTAAATTCATTTCGTTTCTTAACTTCATTTATTATCTCATTAACTTCAATATAACTTCAATAACTTAAATAAAGTAGGATTACCCGCGAACCGGTAAGACTACTCCCTGAATTGATATTAGTTTGGTCTCCGAATTCACACCTGAGGTGCTCTCCACATTGAGTCGCCGTGGCAATTTATCTTGCCTTATTATTTTAAATAAATAATAGGTAACAATATGATTTGTTCGAAATGCTGTTGGTAGATTTATTTGGTGAATGATTTTCTCGAGATTTTGCTTGGGGTTTCTTGATTTTTGAGTTTCAATAGTGTTGTGTCGATCATTGGTGATGGTTTTTTTCCATGGAGATGAAGATGATATACGTTAGGGTGATGTCGATGATGGTGCGTGTTGATGTTGGGTGGTAATTTGACTCCTCGTTATATATGTTTGGACTTGATTTATATACTGAGCTGTAAGGATTGGCGGATGTTGAACAGAAATATGTTTGTAAGAGGTACTGACTTCTCAGGTGAAGGGAAGGTTCGTTAGCTTTCGCATACAAACTGTCAATTGGGCTGGAATCAAAGGCGATGAATTATCTTTATTTATTTTTTCAATTATCAACAGAAAACAAAAAGGTTATGAAAAATTAAAACATGAGGTGGCCGTTTTTCTTTTCACCTGTTTATTGTGTTCAATTCTAGGCATCTGGGATTTACCTAGAAGAACAGGAGTAATCGGAAATATAGAAAAATTCGATGCATCTTACTTCAATATTCATCCCAAACAAGCAGCTGTTATGGACGCTAGACATAGGCTCCTTTTAGAGAAGGTTTACGAATGTATAATAGATTCTGGTTTCAATCCCAGAGAGCTAAGAGGATCTAAAATCGGTGAGTAATTTTGCAACAACACAAAATGACAGCAATGCAGTTAAGACCTTCTTGATAATGATGACATTTGTCTACCCCAGTGAGATGAGAACTTCTGATCCCACTCATTTCTTGTGATATAAATTTCATTAGAGCACGCACAATGCTTTTCAATCAAATAAACTTGATAAAGATATATAATTATTCAAAACTTCCACAATCTAAACCCAAACTGATAGAAAGTTATTAAAAAGGGATGAGGATGTTGAGATTGATTGAAAAATTGAAAAATGTCAAAGTATAGTATATTACATAACGTGTGCGGCAAGTGACATTTTCCACACAAGTGGGAATTATTGTAGCACGAGGCATAAGCCGAGTGCGACGATCACACGAGTGTGAAAAATCACTTTTGCACTAGTAATGTACAGTATTTTTCCCACGATCACGTGATAATTTCACCAAACAATGTGTAATCAATATCTGACATATTAATACACAAAATGTTACGATTAAAGTCAACATAATTGATTTTAAAAAGTAACAATAACTATCATTAGTAACAAAAATGCAAGTAGTTATAGGTAGGTTATTATCATTAATAATTGATTGGATAATTATAGAAATTGAAAGTGAAATTATTATTGTTGCATTTTACCCATGACAATTTAATTCATGTATAAAAAATCGCATATACCACAGTGCAATTGTCACTTTGACAGCGGCAAAAGTTAGCTTTAACTTTTACAGCGATAAATTAACTCCAATGTTAAAATGTCATATACCTGGAAATGTTATTGTCACTTTGACATCGATAAAAAAGGTGAATTCTTTTTTATCGCGATAAAAACTCCTCTTCCTCAATATCTAGTAAGCGGACGTCACTTTTACACAATGACAATGAGTCGCAAGTTTGGTTACTTATAATTTCAATATTCTGTCGTTAATTTATCTTGCCAAAAAACACTCAAGCTTTTCTTTTATCAGATAAATTTCTCTTTAACTCAAAGTTTTGCCAATCACTGAATTTGCTCTAAGAACTGACATTAGATAAAATCGTTTCTCGTAAAATTAGTGATTGGCAAAACTGTTTCGTGAATTTATCCGATAAAAAAAAGCTCTTGTGTTTTTACTGTTGATAAATACCTTTCACGACGATGACATTTTCCGACTATTATAAATATAATGGTTTGGATCAGTTGGTACAACATCGGACTTCTGACGAAGGGTACGCGGATTCGAACCTCGGCTGCGTACTAAATTTTTCTCAATCAAAAAAATGAAAAAAAAAATATCACTCTTCAAATAGATCGCTCCAAATTTAGATATTACATAGGTAAATTCAATTAAAAATCATATTTATAATTTTAAATGAAATAAATAAATTATATTAAATTGACAAATCAACTTAGGAAATACGCATTTGACATATACTTACATAGATTTGCGGGGTAAATAGACTAGCAATTCAACATTCAATTTGACAGCTTTTTTATCCGTACACGTACGGATAAGTTTTTTGAATAAAGGCCACTTTCTATAGAACTAGATAGTGCGATATATGTCACTTTCCTATGTGATCGTAGAAAAAGTTATTTATTATTCAATGCTTAGGAAAACATTGTTGTTGCTACTAAAACAGTTTCATTGATCTGATTTTCTGAGGTTATGAAAAATTATAGATTAGAATTGCCGTTTGACATATTCATTATTATAGATAATGGTACGGTACCCTCCATGAGGGAGTCCGACTGGCAGCATCTACTTGTAACAGCATCGTATATTTAAAAAGGGAAACCGTAGCATTATACAAATTGGACATTCAAGAACTGTACGTTTACCACAAAAAAATAGTGAAAACATAAAATTGAATTGTTGAATTTTCAATTTGAAGTTATATTACAGTTTATAGAAATTTTTATTTTCTAGATTTTTTCTTAAGTGGGTCGTAGAAATATATGCTGCTGGTTGAACGATTGAGCATTCCGCCTATGGTGTGGTGCTCAAACTTCGTTCTCGTGCGATATGGCCATCATATCCACACTAGTTGCACAAACTACTATTTCTACCGAAATATGCCTTGTTACATTTAAAAACAACCTGCCAAATGTCAAATCAATTTATCCATCCATTTTAAAGTTATCGAATTAAAACATTCAAGTTTTCAAAATTTCAACACCCTGTATTTCGAAAAGTAAATGTGCTAGACCCCTTAATCCTCATATCATTTTGTCCAATTTTACGAGAGGAATCTACATGCAAACGTTGTGATTACCCTTAACGTTCCAGATGCTTAAACCATCTTTTGCGTGATCGTATTGGAATAAATTTCGAATAAAATGATTTAAATTTCTTCAAAATGAACGAAATGTCTAAGGTGACATTTATACTTCTCGATCAGTTTAAAATATATTGTGCATTTTGGTGAAATTGTTTTTATGCTATTTATTACTTTTCGACGTCTAAACGGTAAGTAACACGTGTTAAACTTAGAAACCAGTAAACACAACCTACCGTCCTGACAACCGATGCTGTAAATAAACAAAAAAGATCAATCGCGCAAAAAAATTATGGAAATAATAGTAAAAATTTATCCGAACAAATTCAAGTAGATTACTACCACTGCGAATACCAGATTTGCATAGAATTTCAATATAGCATCGGTTGTTCAGTGGTAGAATGCTCGCCTTCCACGCGGGCGGATCGGGTTCGATTCCCGGCCGAAGCATATAAATCGCTGCTTCGTAAACGAGAGAGAGACTCAGAAGAGAGCACACGCACGCAAGCAAGGCACATAACGAAGCAACGTAACATAACATAACGGTCAGATCTTTTGCGTCGCGACCCCCGGTCGCTCAAACATAACCTGACGTAAAGAACTAAAGTTCCAAAAATTTTGCCGAACTGCTAAAGGAACCTCTACTAATGTAGGCAAGAATCTCAATTGACGCATGCCATAACAAGTTTTCTCACCAATGACCCTTGTTGAAATCTTGTTGCCCCCAGTGTTGACAATGATCAGACCAATAGTGTGTACTATGTGTATTATGTGTAGTTACTGATTTTTACAAATTTTATTTCTACTGACCTCTATTCGCCACTGTAACTACTTTTGTGATGGTTAGCGATCATGCCATCAGATCATCATCCACCATCCAGTCCATATGGTACGAGCTTAAATTCTGCCTTTATTGTACCGGATAGAGTAGAGCTTTAAGAATAATTTTACATCATCGACTTATTTTCCGCTCTAAAGAAAGCAGACAATAGTCCCATCCATTGTCCTGGAATTTCACAGGTCTCCAACCAGTTTCAAAGATAATGCTTTGGTGCAACTGCTTTTTAGCAGCTTATTATACTTAATTTCATAAATATGTTTGTTTACTTGATACTTTATACTTACTTCAATCATATTCATGGATTTGTTTTAGGGGTTTACGTTGGAATTTCAACATATACCAATGTACACGAGCTATTTAAAGATTCTAAAGATGGATATTCAAATATTGGTATGTGTCTAGCTCTAGCCGCAAATCGAATTGCATTCTCATTCAATTTCAACGGTCCAAGCTTTGCTCTAGATACTGCTTGTTCGAGCTCTTTATATGCCTTTGTTAATGCTTTAAATGATATGAGAATGGGAATAACTGATGGTGCCTTCGTATGTGCAACTCACGTAATTGGTCATCCAATTGAAACACTCGAATTTCACCGGTAAGTAGTTGATTTTACAATTAGAGGTAAAAGAATTAATGTACAAACGGTAACTACTAGGGTTCCTCAAGTAACAAGGACCAATCCTTATTTCGATATACAACAACAGCCTTATTAATTCAGAATCACTCGACAAAAATTTATAAATATTGTTGGGATTCTTTGAAAGAAAACGTGGAACTAATTTTCCAAGAATAGCAAATTTGCTACTTGGCCACTTAGCTCTTATGCCAATGGACTTCCATCAATGGGATCTTTGGAGGTGAACCTAGATGTAACAATTCCTGAAAGAGTATTTCTACTTTAAAAATAATAAATATATTTTCGGTTAGGGTAGAGGTTTCAATTCTATGGAAGTTGACGACAATTTTTCATAATATTATTATGTTTATGTGGTGCAAAGATCTTGCGTATTATTTATAAGAAAAATATTATATTCACTTTCCCAAAAAAACCCTATGGGGAGAAAAGGAAAATTCTGAATTGAGAAATATAATTCCATTTATTTTCTTGGGTTTCTAAATCTGATAGCAAATAAAACTCGAAGATCGGACGGAGTTCTTGAAAAAAATAACTTTAGTCCGCCGTTAGATAAAATTTGGGTATCAAATGTCAGCCGTACTTGACGTACCAAGCATAAAAAGGGTGCATTTTGCAGCAATTCCGTACGATATGGAATACAAAATTCAATATAACATTGAATTGTTTATTTCCAGCTCTCCTTATTCATTTGCTTGTGATAAATTTCTCATTTATATGAATTGGCATATGATTTCTAGATACCAAATTTTCAATAAATTATTTTTTGCCTGAAGGTTACGTATGTTAGCACAAGATGGTAAATGTAGAGTTTTTTCCACGGAAAGAAGTGGGTATGCTCGTTCTGAAACTGTTAGTTGTATCTTCCTTCAAAGAGAAAGCAAAAGTAGAAGAATTTATGCAACCGTTCTCGGTGGAAAATTCAACACTGATGGTTACAAAAAAGAAGGAATCACATTTCCATCTAGTCAACAACAATTCAACTTGATGAATGAACTATATAGTGAAATCAAAATGGATCCTAGAGATGTTGTTTATGTGGAAGCTCATGGAACTGGTAAGTGTTCTTTTTTCATCTTTAAAACGCCGCTAAAGCAGGGGCTCTATTCTCGACCTCATGTGAAAAGATTCACATGTGAAATTATTCCACTACTTATTTTCACATGCTTGTTTGAAACGGTATTCTCGGTGATAGTGGAATGTATTTTCCAATGGATATGGTCTTGATACGTATGTCTAATATTAAATAAATATTGACCAATCATGTTTTATCATTTTGGAGTTATTGTGTTGAGATCCCTGGGCTAAATTGACATCGACATCAATACTAAAGAATTATGGCGGATCAAGTTTTAGTTTCAAAAAATAGAAGGAAAACTGGACATGTCTCTGATACACAAAAAAACATGCTCATTACTTTTATTGAAAATGACCCACAATTGCGAACTGGGAAATTTACAAATAGTTTCACATATAAAGAGTCACAAGAACGATGGAAGTTTATTCACTTCCAATGGTATTGCCGATTTCCTTGACGGTGGCTCTAAAATGGCTTCAAGATCTGCTAGCAGTTCAAGCACTACCTCTTTTGACAATCTAAATAACTTTATAAACTGATTATCACTTAGGGATCTCCTGCTATGTCTTTCCATCTTGACCAAAAGTCTCTGGGTGGATTATTTTCCAACATCTCCACCTCTTCCAAAACTTCCAAATGATAAAGTAGAATAGCTTCCTCCATTAGAAGTTTTAAAACAAAACAAAACGCCAAAGATTGAAAAACACATGATGTGCTACTGCTGAGAAAGTCACTTTGGTTTGGATCTTTGTATGAATGTATGAATATTCTTTGGTTATGTTTATTGTGTGTAAAATAATAATGACATAATGACATATTCACATTGGCATTTACCATGTGAAAATATTCGTAGACTTTTTGTGTGAAAATATTCACGTGGTTCTGTGGAGAATACCGAATTTAATATTTCCATGTGAAAATTATTTTCACCCATGTGAATAAAAGTCGAGAATCGAGCCCCAGATGGGGATCCTGGGAGCTATACGAATTTTATGACTGATTCTGCCAAAAATCGATAGTACTCACCTATTTTTAGGAAAAAAATCCAAAAATATATTTTTCATTTCAATATTTTAACCATCACTTCCAACCTGATATTTCATACAAAAAAAGTTTCCATGTGTATCGAGAACTATTTAAAAAGACATTTTCTGTCAAGTTAAAAGTACCTTTTTTCCAAGTACGTATTTACCTGCTCACAGCTTTGTGTATTTAATAACAAATGTGAGGAAAAGAAAAAGCTAGAGGTGGGCAAATTTTCAAGGTCGCACAAATGGGCCACCCTGGATTGAACACCAATCAAAGTTTTAACGCATTTAGATAAGGTTCTGTTATATTTGACATATATTGCACTCAATTTGAGTCAAATATGATAGAATCTAACCTGACCACGTTAAAATTTTGTTCGTTTTTCACTATATTTGGTTTAAACCACGAGAGAAGCGAGACGAGAAGATAGACCCATTTTTTCTCGTATGACGAGAAGAGACGAGGAACGGCCTCCTCTCGTGTCGGTTCATCCCACGGCAACACTAGAAATGCGTTTTATTTGTTTAAACCAGGAGGTTTAAATTGATTAATATGAACATAATAATATAATTCTATTATTATTATTCCATCCCAACTTTACGATGATAATAATTTTTCAAGATTCATCAGAAAGTTATAACTTTGATGATTTAATTTTTTATTATATGTATATGATTAAATTGATTTTGCTGTTGCTACCAAAATTTGGATAAAATTTGGACTCAGTCTAGCAGTGGGCTATAGCACAAATGTAACGAAATAAAAATTATGATGTGACCAATATTGCTCATTGATATATTATTATGTTCTGGATTCTGGATATTTACTTGTACACAGGTACCACCACTGGAGATTTGGTTGAAACTGAAGCTATAACACGAAATTTTTGTAAGAATAGATCGAAGCCTTTATTGATTGGAGGTGTCAAATCAAATCTGGGACATAGCGAAGTAGGTGCTGGAATGTGTTCTTTAGCTAAAGTGATATTAGCAATGGAAACAGGTGTCATACCTGCGAACATAAACTTTGAGCCCATAGATTATACTCTTCCTGGAATCAAAGATGGAACGCTACAGGTGAATATAGAATGATTTCTAATTATTAATTCTTGCTCCTCCGACACTGCGGTTGTTCGTTTCATTTCTTAGTATTTCGATTTTTCACTAGCCTCTTGGAAATAACAATATTTTGCTTCTGCAAAATAATAACGTTTAATTGAAAAAGATTCCTGATGAATTATTTGACAAACGATCTAATCTTGATATTACTGACTGTAATAGAGTGAAGAGAGATCCATTTGTGTTAAAAATTAGAGGAAGTGATTCGAAATTCAAAATCACTCCCATCATAGAACAGTCCGCTTACAAACTATACACCTTAGGCGGTGTTCAAGTACCGACAGCGAGGACCTTGAAATTACAATCTTAATCCCAGCAAACGTTATTTCATACATTGTAGCTAAAAATTCCTGCTGACGAAATTGAAAAGATACAATTGAACTCCCGATAACCGGGATTTTGTTATTTTGTTAAAAATTCCTTCAATTTGCTTCAAAAAATTCAAATGGCATTGGAAGGGAGAGTTTTCAATCAGATATATACAAATTATACTCATTGGTTTTCAAAACTTGGGAAAAAATAGCTTTTTATCAAGTTATTCATTTCATCCACAACAGTTTCTTGAGAATAAAATTGGACTGAATTGCCATTTACGATATTTCCTCCACATTTTCAAATAATTCTTGAGGCTGAAGACCGCTACAAAATATTGCTTCTTACTTGGCTTCCCAAGTACCAGTATGCTAACAGCATCAAATGTCCAGGTGGCAGATGGCAACACAGATGAAAGTTTATTTGTATCGCGCAAGAAATAGGAATTATCAGGGAATTAGAGTGCATTATAGGGAATTAGCAGGCATTACTGGGAATTTGAGGGACATCACTGGCAATTGGTAGGCATTAGTGAATAAAAATTAGGAGTAATGCCCAAGTTGAGGATAGGTGTACACAAATTGGATCAGCGGTTTATCTGGATATAAATTCAATTTGAATGAAACGTGGTAATATTTAGTAGATTGTTACCACACTGGTCTTAATATGAACCATAATTTTCCATATTGGCATAGTTTTTGAATAAAATAAATATTTTTTTGGTGGAAAAGTGGTGAATATCTTTTTTGTTAATAGGTTGTGACGGAAAATACGAAATGGGATGGAGGCATCGCAAGCATAAATTGCTTTGGATTTGGAGGTGCTAATGCTCACGTTGTGTTAAAATCGTATAATAAAGAAAAGAAAGATAATATTTATTCACTACCGAAGCATCGACTTGTACAGGTCTCTGGAAGAACGGAAGCAGCAGTAAATCATTTTCTTGATGAAATAGAGAAAAATCGAGATGATGTAGAATTCTTGGCATTAATCGATGAAATTCATAAAACTCCCGATGAGGGTCACAATTTTAGAGGGTGAGTTCATCAAAACATTTCTGAATATAATAATTATTGGATATTTCCACACATTATTCAGAAGTAATGTGACAAACTGATATAACAAGACCTTATTTATGAGTAAAAATTCCTCTATTTCCCCGCAAATAGTTTTGTTGAAAACTTAACGAGTTGCAATCGGAGATTTAGCTTCGAATTTAACGAGTTGAATTTTCGAAAACAAAACTTTTCAAGGAAAAATTGAAAAATGTATTCAATTTAATAAATGACGGTCGCGTTATATTTGATAAGTTTATTTCCCGTATCATTTAACTACCAAAAAATATACATTTTTGACTCACATATTTTTTACTATCAAAGGTAAAAATATTAAAGACGCATTCTTTTTGGAATATTTTTCCAAAACAGAATTTTTTATTGACTCAAAACAATTTCTTTTTCGCAAATCGCTAGGAAATTTTGACATTCGAGACAAAATTTCCTAATGTAAAACTCGAGAATTCCTATTCACTTCCTCACAGTTGTTACACAGCAGGTTTTTTTGCTACTCCAGCCAAAAAATTTATTAAAATAGGCGCTAAGAGAGATGTGTGCTATGGCAGTGGAGTTAGTTTTACTATGATCTCTTTGAAGTAATAGTAAAGCTTTTTTATAAAATACATTTAGTGAACCAAAAGATAAGTGGGAAAGTGATTATTGTAGGAATAGTAATAGATATTTACGTAATTAGTTATGAAAAGAGCGATATTGTTCAACAAGCGTAATATTTGCCAAAACGAGCGCCAGCGAGTTCTGCAAATTACGCTTGTTTAACAATGTCGCTCTCTTCATAACGTGTTTACGTACAACGTTTTATCTAATTCCGCGCTTACATAATATTTCATAAAATCGTCAATTACAATGATAATATTGAAGTGGAATCAAATGGTGTTAGAAGTATTGTTACTATGATATATTCACCCAGAAAATTGACTTACTTCAAATAACTGTGTCCTGAATAATGTTTTCAATGTTTATAAATCTCAAAATACTATTGAATTAAAATAATGGGTTAATTGTACAGTTTAAATAATGGAATAATTGTCAGTTTTGACAGTACCTACCTAATTAATAAATTATTCTTAGAAACTCATGTGGTATCTCTATGTGGAAACATAAACAGTTACGTAAAGTTTTTACATAACTACTTTTCATAACTGATATATGAAGGTTATGAAAAATGTGACGTTACCTAACGTCAAGGAGTGACGTAAAGTGTCACATTTGATAGCGGAATTAGATGAAATACTTTTATCTACGACCACCTTTGAAATTAGGCATTTACAAACAAAAAAAATGAGTGAAATCATACATTATACATACGTTAAAAAGCGTGCGTGAATGAACAACACTTTTCATATGGGACTTTCATTATAACACCCAAAAGCGTGCGTAAATGACCAATGCTTTTTAAATGGGGTTTTCAGTAGTAATACCCTTAGGGTCTTGATAATACCGAGATAATTTTGTCATAGAGAATGCTGAAAGCGTGTTGCTTGATAATAGCCCAAGGCCGTAGGCCGAGGGCTATTATCTTTGTGCAACACGCTTGAAGGATTCTCTACGACAAAATTTTGAGTATTTATCAGACCCGAGGAGTATTCGATAAGATAATTTCTTACTTCGTAGATATCAAAAAATTGTTTGTCAATCTGATGTTTAATAATTTTCAATACAAACTTTATTAGTTTTAATCGAATACTTATTATTCATTTTTATTTAAAACTACAGTTGTGAAAAGTATAATTGGTAAATTAATTGAATAGTTAGATGCAATACCAAATCTTAGCGACATTTTTAATCCAGTTGTGAGTTTGACGTTTAATTAATTTTTAATAAAAAATAAACACCAAACTGAAAACACCACATGTAGGGTATTATCGCTGTAATACAGCGGTGATTGGATGAAATTTGACACATGACTTGAAATTAAGTAATTTGATTGGTTACTATATTCAGTAAAAAATTATCATTTTAACACTCTTCTTTAGCTACGTAATGATCGAGTTGCCTTGAATTTAGTCGTTTGTTGTATAAACTTTTTTGCTGTCAGTAAATTTGACGGAAGTGTCAAACAAAGTGCAAAATATTTTCTGTTATATTTAAAATTTTAATTACATTTATTTTATATGGAAGAACCTCGAGAAGAATGCATTTCTTCGGATTGCACACCACCTGAAATTAGAGTTCGTTGTGGACATTGTGTATATATTTGTTGGTAGAAAATTTATTTCTATGTTTTTTAAACCCTTCAGAGCACATTTTCCCTTCATGTGGTCGTGGATAAAGTTTTGTATGAATTTTGTGCTTGAAGTACTTTTGCGCACTCGTTGCGAAAAAGGCACTCGCTACGTTCGTGCCTTGTATCATAATAGTATATTATATACCGCGGGATTGAAGTAGTACATTTAATCCTGAAGGTAAAGTTTATAATTTACCTGAAGGATTAAATGTACTTCAGTCGCAAGGTATATACGATACTTTTCGTACTGCCGGTATGATTTTATTAATTATTTCAATAATTTCAATCAGTTTTTTCTCTCTTCAACTCATTTAATAAACTGTCTTTAAAATAAGTTACCATAGTAACATTGCGTTGTGACAGTTATAATTTAGAAACATTGTCATTACTAGTGTCATTGTAAAGAAACATTGTTATTGATAATTATTGGTATCATGAGTGAAGAAGGTGTATCTGATATTGATAAAAGAGCAGCCGAAGTAGGTGAAGAATTGTTACCACCGAAATCTAGAAAACTATACGAGCAGCAGTACGATTCTACGATTCTACCATTCTAATTAATTATATTTTTCAATAAAATATCCCTTAAATTCGTTTGTTTGTGATTTAATCGTTCCGGGAGTTTCATCAATATTTAATCCCGGAGGGATTAAATGTGACACTTTAGTACCTGTCACAAGGGAGTGAAGTTGTCACTTTAGGCCCGGAAGTACGAAAATAAATATACTCATATTAAAAAGTGATTTGTTTCTACTAAAAATCTAGCTCGGCTGTTTTAGATGATGATTATTTTAAAGTAGTGAAATTGTGTTCTGGTTCAGACAAGATTTTGCTATCACGGCAATATTCTTATTAAACATTTCATGCTGCTAGAAAAGTATGTCTTTCCAGGATTTTTTTACTAGAAAATGATACTGGATATAATATTAATGATGAATTCACAATATGCCAGACCAAAACTGCAAATACACAAGGTGTTTTGTTTAAACTGGCACATCTAATAAATAATAATAAATACATGAGAATTTTCATGGAAAATGCCCAGCTTTAGACCAAATGACTTTTTCAATTTTGGATATTTTTTAGTAGGTACATCACAACATTCTAACATATAGTCTGTGAATTTGTTTCAATTTTGCGTTTCACTTTAAATTAATAAAACTCTACTTCCCTTGCTTTTTTTTTCTTAATGCAATTATAATCCCTCATATGAAGCTTCTTATAAAGTGGTATTTTATGTCTTCTTTTGAGGACCAAATTTGAAATTTGAATAAAGTTGAATATTATTTACATCCTCCTTATTGTAATTTCCATATTTCCGTTGATAATTTCGATGAGCTTAATTTATATTTATTAGGAGCTATCTTGTTTTCTTAGTTCCTACCTGAACATCTGATAATTTATATAAATAAACATAAAAAAATTCAATTGGAGGCTTCGCACATTCAAAATTCCATATCAATAGCACGGAAAAAGATTGTTTTGGTTCCAGCTCGATTCTTCGGTATTAAAAAAAAATTTTAATAAAAACTTTCCCAATCTCTTGTAGCTTCTTTTTGTTTCTTATAATACTAAGTGCACTCCAAGACTTACTTTTTATTTTCTTAGATACACTGTATTGGGAGAGAAAAAAGTGAGAGAAATAAGTAAGTGCGTCGACAAACACAGACCAATTTGGTTTGTCTTCACTGGCATGGGTTCACAATGGCTTAAAATGGGAAAAGACTTAATGAACAATAAAATATTCAGTGAAACAATAGATGTTTGTGCCAAGGCTTTGGCTCCTCACGGCGTAGATTTGATGGCTATTATGTGTAGTGATGATCCAACTATTTTCGATGATGTCACCAATTCTTTTTGTGGCATCGTAAGCATTGAAATTGCTTTAACAAACATACTCAAAACATTAGAAATTGTTCCGGATGGAATTTGTGGACATTCTTTAGGAGAAGTGGGTGAGTTTTTTCTTTTCAAAATTCAATTCATCAAGTAGCACAGTATTACGAGCAGTACTTATCGACTAACTGGAAAAAATAGTCAAATAGTAGTTACAACGGGATGGGTATATGATTGAATAAGTGACCACTGTATCTGATGATATATGATTATTTATTTATTCAGGTTGTGCTTATGCGGATGGTAACATGAGTGTAGAGGAAGGAGTTCTTTTGGCATATGCAAGAGGATATTCGACAATTCATTCGGATTTAATTCAAGGACAAATGGCTGCTGTAGGTTTACCAAAAGGAGAATTATTGAAGAGACTTCCCGAAGGTGTATATATTGCTTGCTATAATTCTAGAAATAGCTTTACTATATCAGGACCAAAAGAAAAAACGATCGCTTTCGTAGAGCAATTGACTGCCGAGGGTACTTTTGCAAGATTAGTAAGCACTGGTAATGTAGCTTACCATACAAAATATGTCGCTGAAGCTGGAAAATTGTTATTGAACATGTGTGAGAAGTTTTTGAAGAGTTCCGCACCGAGAAGTTCAAAGTGGTTTTCGACTTCAGTTTCTTCAAGTCAACAGAATGAACCATGGTCTAAGCTTAACTCTCCTCAATACCATCACAACAATTTTCGCAATCCTGTGCTGTTTGATCAAGTATACGATCATATTCCGAAAAACGCAATCGTAGTTGAAATCGCCCCACACGGTTTACTACAAGCAATTTTAAAGAAAGAGGTGCCACCAGAGACCACTAGTATCAGTCTTACGAACCGTTCCGCCGAAAACAATGAAAGCTTTTTCCTAGAGTCTCTTGGAAGGTAAGTTAAAAAAATAAAGATTCTACACATTATTGGTGAAACTTCCATATTTTGTGATTTTAATTATGAACTTTAATTATGAACTCCCGGCTCAGAAGCTTTGAGTCTTCCATATGGGACACTAGTTTGACTGGTGTGAATTTGAGTATTTCTGATGGGTGTATTATTTCATCTTCAAAGTGTATTTAGTGTAGATGATTCCTCGGGGGACAGTATCCAGTGACCAAGTCGATAACTACTCAGCTTCAATAGTCTGGCTTAGAGATCCTCGTCTACTTTGTTTAGTAAACTCTTGGTGTGGAAGCTGTAATATTATTTATTATCAAAAATATGAAGATTTTCTGACAAGTATAATATTGTTGAAGTGATGACATTGAGATAGTTTGTTTTTATTAAGGTACATCCTCTTTTCAAAGGGTAAACTATATAATATATGATGTTGAAATATAAAAATCACAACAAAACTTTGAAATGCAAAAAGTGAACCTCTTCACTGGTTTTACTGATCTTCCTGATCTTGTAACGTAATTCTCTTGAGTTTTTCTTGTGGAACATTTCTCTCACCGACAGTTTTAGGTTCTGAGTGATGTTCTGCTGAAGCTGTCATTTATTTCAAGATTAGGTAAAACAACAACTTCTTTTTCATCAGTCATGTTTGATTCCGTCTTATGTAAGACTTCTGTATTTCGTCTATTAAACTTTCTATAATTACTTCTTTAAATTACACATATTGGTGTTTTTTTCCTTTGCTTGAAACTTCTGCCTATTAGCCTTTACTATTTCATACCAATCTTAATCATTATTATGTGTCACTGATATTATGTACCTACAATACCTCTTCTTCAGTGTCTTCACTGTCATGTCCATCATCCAGCGAATTTATATAATTACTTCCGCTATTGAGTATACTGAGAATAACTCCCTGTTATGTAACTTTTTGCCATAATCTACCATCGGTATTTCAGGTCTAATACTTCATAGAATGACTAGTTTTGTAGTTTTGAATGTGATATAAGTATGTTTAAGGTTAAGAATGTCAACAGAAGTCTAGTTTCTACCATAAATGCTCTAATGCTATAGCAGTTGTTGAAACAGATCAATGAGTTTATTGTATTCAACCACTAATACTTTTTTATTTAAGGTTTTACTTAGCTGGAGGACAACTAAATTTAAGGAAATTGTATAGCGATGTTACTTTCCCTGTTAGCCGAGGAACTAAAATGATATCACCTTTGGTAAAATGGGATCACAGTGCCTCGTGGACTGGAGGATTGTGGAAACATAAATACGAATATGGAGATTCCATAAGCATAAAACTTTCGGATGAAACATATTCTTATTTGGCTGGACATAATATAGATGGACGAGTTTTAATGCCTGCTACCGGATATTTGGTATGTTATCATTGTTCGAAAAAAAAAATTATTAATAATACTCGACGAATCATTTATCGATATTGTGTAGTTTCCAGAAGATTCGTGTCTTCTATATAGGCCACCAGTTCTCTATGCTTGTATCTTGGAATTTATTATTATAATCATACTCACAATGTCACATTTCCCTCTCCGGGGAGTGTATCGATACCAATCGAGCCTAGCGTGGTGAGTTTTTTATGGAAGAGAATTATTTTGTTCTCTCTTGGACATATACAATGTCCGCCATAAAGCTGGAACCATATGGGAATTTTTTTATTATTGTAGTTAAATAACAACTTTGGATATCAATCACTTCTGCTTCTAAAATAACTTAAAATGCGCCACGTCAAAGTTGACAGGTAACTTCTGTCAATTGTCAAGTTCGTAATTTTGGAAAAAATGTCCTAAAAACGGGTCAATTTGTTAAAATTTCGAAAAATGTTACTTAATAATAATAATAATAATAATAATCGATCTGCAGAAGGCTGCCATTCTAAATACCTGTCACACTGTCCGTAAATTTCTAAATATGTAACTTCCGAGCCTAATCCCATTTGCGTTTACACACGCTCGGAATAGGTGAACATTACCAGCAAGTGCATACTTGGTAATGATAATAATAATAACTTTATTGCTTATAGAAAACAATGTTTACAGCAAGGTTAATGTGTGATAATATACAAAAAAAAAATTTTTTTTAAGTTTATAAGACAGTTTGTAATAAAAAATAAAAACAAAATAAAATAAATACATTATTCATCGAGTATAAATGACCTCAATTTGAGAATATTTCAAAGGTAGCAGCATATAGTTTTTCCCTCAGATAGGTTTATATTTTGTAGAGCATTTACTAATGTTTCAAAATTTTGCAGAAAAATGTTAGTTGGAAATTATGATTCTAATCACATTTTATGCTTATGTGCCGATTTTGAGAGAGAAATTTTGATGCTCAATAAATTTCATATTTTCGTATTTTTTATTCACCCCCGTATCTGGCTACTTTAAAATCACTTGAAACTCTTTAAAGTAGTATAAAGGCTACCATTCCATTGCATATTGTGATCATAATATTCGTACGTAAGCTGGTTTTGAAGATTATTGATATTTTTAACTAAAAAAGAGGTAGTCTCTGGATTATTTTCCAAATTTCAAAAACATCAGGAATTGTTTTTCAACTTTTTCTCTATTAAACTTTAGTTGGATAGTACGAAAATAGTTTTAATTATAATCTGAATATCTTAACGCATTTAACGACTAATTCAAATTTACAAACAATAAATAGATCACTTTAAAGGAACTTATGTACAAAAAATCAGTACATCCATGGAATGTCGTTGCTATAAATAACCGAATGAAAGGTTTAAAAACAAAATACGAAATTGACGGTTTATTAGAAAATATTAGTTGTTATTGTCGGCAATTTTGTAAACATGCTTACAAAAGATGAAAAGGTTGAAATAATTTCAATTCATGGCGAAGACCGTACAAATAGAACTACTGCAGAAATTTTTAATACCGGACATCCTGAAAGACATATTTCCCAAGCGACGGTCGGCAAAATTATGTCAAAATTCAAGGACAGCGGTTCAGTGAATAATATTTTCAAAAAACAGCATGTTGCATGGAAAATTGCTGACAAAGAAGAAGAAATGTTGCTAGATGTTGTGGAGCATAAGGTTACCTCAGTAGCTGGAATATCGGAAAGGACAAATGTAGCAAATACAATTGTAAGAAGAATTTTAAAGAAACACCATTATCACCCATATAAGCCTAAATTTATTAATACATTGAAGGAAAGAGACTTTGACTCAAGATTAGAATTTTGTGCACGAATACAAGGTGAGATTGAAGACAGCCTACATTTTTCAAGGTACATTATGTTTACGGACGAAGCCACTTTTACCTCCAATGGAACGGTATCCTCTCAGAATTGTCGATGGTGGGCTGATGTAAATCCCAATTTCATAATAGAGTGTAGAAATCAGTATTCTTCCAAAACTAATGTGTGGTGTGGCATTTTTAAGGGAAGGTTAATTGGACCTTATTTTTTAGAAAAAATTTAAATGATAGACGATACTTAAACTTGTTACAACAAGAAATTGCATCATTTGTAGATGAAATGCCGTTGAATGAAAGGTCGCGTTTGGTTTTTCAACAAGATGGAGCATCAATTCACAGTACTGTTGCAGTCAGGGAATTTTCAAACATTTTGTTCAGAGGAAAATGGATCGGGAGGTTTTCTGAATTTCTCCGGCCGGCGCGATCCCCCTATTTGACCATAATGGACTTTTTCCTTTGGGGATATTTAAAAGAAAAGGTATAAAAAAGAAGGCCTTTTTAAAATGTGGATCATTTGGAAGATGTTATAAGGGAAGATAGTGCAAATATACCCAGGCAGTTCTTACTAAATGCTGTCGGGGAATTTAACCGTCGAACAGAAAAATGTATGGAAACCGAAGGGAGGCACACGGAGATGTAATTTCCTTTAAAGGGTTTTTGTTTTGTTTGTAAATTTGAAGTAGTCGTTATGCGTTAAGATATTCAGATTATAATTAAAACCATTTTTGTACTATGCAACTAAAGTTTAATATAGAAAAAGTTGAAAAACAATTTCTGATTTTTTTGAAATTTGGAAAATAATCCAGAGACTACTTTTTAGTTGAAAATTTCAATAATCTTCAAAACCAGCTTACGTACGAATATTATGATCACAATATGCAATGGAATGGTAGCCTTTATACTACTTTAAAGAGTTTCAAATGATTTTAAAGTAGCCAGATACGGGGGTGAATAAAAAATACGAAAATATGAAATTTAATGAACATCAAAATTTCTCTCTCAAAATCGGTACATAAGCATAAAATGTGATTAGAATCATAATTTCCAAGTAACATTTTTCGAAATTTTAACAAATTGACCCGTTTTTAGGACATTTTTTCCAAAATTACGAACTTGACAATTGAGAGATGTTACCTGTCAACTTTGACTTGGCGCATTTTAAGTTATTTCAGAAGCAGAAGTGATTGCTATCCAAAGTTGTTATTTAACTACAATAATAAAAAAAATTCCCATATGGTTCCAACTTTATGGCGGACATTGTATAATTTTGTGTATAAGTGCTAACTGTTTCTCCTATATGAGATTTTACATCCGGAATATAAATATTTGCCGAATCTATATACGCATTCACGTATGAGTGAACCACATTAATACTTTTTTCGATTTTCAGGATCTGGTATGGCACACACTGGCTGCTTTAAATATATCAACAAGAGAAGAATTTCCAGTAGTATTTGAGAACGTTAAATTCAAACGTGCTTCTGTTCTCAATACAGAAGAAAGTGTAACATTCGTTGTAAATATAATGTACACTACTGGTTACTTCGAAATTAGTGAAAGTAGTTCTACTGTTTGTACTGGTACAATACGTCAGACGAATAATATTGCTAAAGAATTCATATTAGAAGATTTAGTGGAAAATGAAAAGAATGATACTTTGAAAATGAATCGTGAGGATGTCTACAAGGAATGTTATTTGCGCAGATATTTGTATACAGACCTGTTTCAAGGAGTTATTGAAGCAGATTTGGATGGCTTGAACGGGAAATTAGAATGGAAAGGAAATTTCTGTAGCTTCATAGATACAATGTTACAAATGACAGTAATTAAGTCTACTTGTAGAGATTTAATGCTTCCCACATCAATTCGACAAATAGTCATTGATCCAGTTAAGCACTTAAAAATGGTTCAAAAAACACCAGAAGGTAAGAATCTTTCTCTTAAGAAAATGTGGTTCTATCACTACAGTCGAGTTTAATTTCTTATGTTGGAAAACTTTTTATCCTTTTATCCGTTTTTTTACGGTTCCGTACCCCAATGATAAAAAACGGACCCTATTACTAAGATTCCGCTGCCCGTCTATCTGTTTGTTCATCTGTCAAGAGGCTATATCTCATGAACCGTGATAGTTAGACAGGGGAAATTTTCACAGATGATGCATTTTTGTTTCCACCATAACAACAAATACTAAAAACAGAATGAAATTGATATTTCAGAGGGTCTCCCATACGCTTAACACAATTTTGTTTCAATTTGTTTCTCGGTCTAAATAAAGATGACAGATAGAAACTTGAAATATTCACAAAATATTTAATTCCAAATTCAGATAAAATGAATGAAATTGTGTTAAGAGGATGGGGTGCCTTGTACATTTACCCACTAATTGTGCATTTCGGAATAGAACTAACAAAACATTATAACAACATACATGATTTTTTCGCCGTTATAATTGATAATTTTCGACTTGCACTGCGCTGGTTCATATTTTTGTGTAATAGTGATAATTACCATCTCTTCTTCAATAGGTTCATTCCAGGTTAAGTTGATTTACAATTCGTCATTTACATAATTCAGTAATCAAACCTCTGCTGTCTTATTTTACAGCAGACCTCAATAATTAATAACATGAGTCCCTTATCCTTCCAATAAATTGATCTACTCGTTGGTTCTATTTATTGTTTCTTACCATTATATTTCCCGAAAATCTTTCGGTAGCTAGAATTATTATTCTCCTTTCGGACACAATTTCGTACCTGTCATTGTTCGGAACCTTGGATAAGGTCCATTAAATTCAGATAAGCTCACTTTTCGACTCACTCTCTCACCTTTTTCATCAGCGCTGGGTTGACTCATAATATATATCCTACTTTCCGCAATGTCGACAATTGTAATGACAATCTTACCTAACCGATATGTATTTTTCCACAAATCCATCTATCACTTCCCGCATGACCAATATCATCGTGATGTTTCTCGATAAATTGTAATGTGCTCATTTTTGAAGAACAATCACTGACTATCCAAGAGAACTTTCTCACACAGATTCTCATAGCTTCCTGAATAGGTGTTTTTTGAAACATTGCACTTTTCTACCATTTAACTTCCGTTATTTTCTCAATTTTAACTCAACAATACATTATTGATCACGACTTCTCACTTTTTGAACACAGAACTCAAGACTGAACTGCCCCACTTCACAAACTTACTACTTGTTCCTGGCAGTTTTTTAATTTTTGATGACATTTCTATATGATTCCAATGGTTTGCTCTATTTTCTTTTTTCGTGTCCCTTTACATAACCGCCAATAGCGGTCCTAGATAACAATATCTTCGCATATTGTTAGTTGCGTTTCATCATATCCCTTAATCCTAACTTCTCGTCTTCATTTGAATTCCTACCTTTTAGTTATAGTTCTAATTACAATAACTTCATTGGTAGACGATGGGGGAATATGTTTCTGTAAAGTAGGAAGGGTGGGTGTAGACTCACAGCACTTAGGCCACATGTGGCCCATTGTACATCCTCCCTAGGAGTTATCCACCTTATCTTGTCCTCATCAATTACTGCACTAGCAGATTGCCAGACGTATTGTGAGGATGTTGTTGGTACTTCCGTCCAGTTCGACGTTCCAGTAAAGACAGAACCTGGGAAGTGAGTTTCCATAAGAATCTCAGCGATCCCTTTGGAAGTTGGCGTCTTTGTCGCCATTTTCCCTCGTCAGGACGCCGATACTCTTATGAGGGTTGTTTGAGAGTAGCCTAGAAATTTATGAGAAGTCTTCGACTGCCTCACAATAGGCTCTCCAGGCTTCTCTTTCCTTCTGTTTGCAGACTTTTTTGAACTCTTTGAAGTTGGCTTGATATATTCCCCAGTCCTCCTTGAGTTTTGTTTGTTTTGCCTTGTTAAACGTCGTTCTCGCTGTCTTTCTGAGGTGTTACAGTTCAGGGCACCACCAAGTATTGGTCGTGCCACCTGTCTGAACCATCCCCATTGGATTGTGTTTTGGATAGAAACTGTGTACCTTTTTAGTTCTTCTAGGAGTCAGGACCTATGTTTCCCGCAGAGCACCTTTGAAGAGTCGAGTGTATGGAGCTACATCCGTCCTCTTCGAGTTGCGGGATTTTACAGTGGTCCTGAGATCCTAGCCTACCGTATACTTCAGCCAACGATGGTCTGACATAGAAATATGATCCGACACTTGCCAGTCCTGAATTTTGTTTGATATTTTGGCTTTTTTGCCAGCGTAATATCTATTAATGTTTGGCTACGGGTGGTAATAAATGTCGGCTCCGTGCCTCTGTTTAAAATTTTTGGATTTTTCTTAATTATATATTCATAAAGAGACTTACCTCGGGCATTGATAACCTTGCTGCCACAGCTTAAGTGGAAAGAGTTTGAGTCGCAACCCAATATCAGCTCTACTTTCTGGTTGAGGCAGTGATCCAATAGTATCTCCATCTCTTAAGTCGGTGGTAGGGTGGCTGAAGAGAAGTACACCGATGCGAGATTCAACGCCGTATATTTGCCTTTTCCATCTTGACATTCCGCTTCAACCGCAGTAAGGTCGGAGGTGCAGAATTGTGCCATCGGAAAGGCTCTGTATTTCCTTGGAACTTGAACAGCTGTCATAGGCTGCTGATTGCTTGGTGGGCTGAAAATTTGACCCGTTAGGCTACAGAAACCAGTAATTTTGGTCTTTATCACACAGGGCTCCTGGATCAAAGCTATTGCATCTTCCAATACATCAAGATGGCGACATAGTGTTGCCGTTGCCGCCTTTTTGTGTTTGAGGTTGCATTGTATAATATTTACCTTTTTTCCAACGTCCTTGCCCATGAGAAGATTAAATGGAATTAAAATTTGTTTTAGAGGTCCATCTGCTCCTCCGCTAGGGGAGATACGACCTCGCTGTTTTCCGGGGCTTCCTCCGTCAGGTCATCGACTGCTTCAACGTTCTTTTCGGGACCCATGGTGACCTTGGGGTCAATATCCACTTTAAGTGTGTCAACTTCCAAGGACCTCGGGTCTTCAGAGGACCCCCTGCTTCCTTTTTCGTTACCCTGATAGTCACAGATAAACGCATAGGTTTTCCTAATCGACTTCTTCTTGAGGACAGCCATATCGTCGTCTCCGATCCAAAAGACGAAGAGGTGTCCTTGTGGGTTCACCTTCACATCATGGTAGAAAGTGCACCATCTTGCCACCGTCAAATCCGAATTTTGCGCCATAAGTTGACCAAGCACCCCCTCCTTTTCACCGAATGTCGTCTTGAGGAGGTTCTCAAGGATCCAGAGCAAGGCATTGGTAAGCTTAGGAAGCCCATTCACACTGACGACCGTTAGTGATGCCTTCTCTCACGGCTCAAGGTTTTTTGTGGGTTTCTTCAGACACTCTAGCGTCCCGTCGTCATCGCAGACCACTCTGATGATTTCACCGGAGTATGTCCACGACTTAAACGTAGGCGCTTTGCTGTTGCTGCTGGAGGCGGTGAAGATGATCTTGTCCAGCTTCTCTAGCAGTTGGTTTTTAATGATTATCTCCCCCTTTCTGCGGTAACCTTACCGTGCGGGCTATTCTCATCTATGATAGCAGCCTTGAGGTGTCTCAAGGCGACATCCGCAAATTTTTTGTGAGTCGCAGCGTCTTCTTCGGCCTTCTTGGAGTTCCTTCGTGAAGGTGCTCAAGTGAGGACGCTTTCCTGAAGGGGCAGCCGGCTCCTTGCCTTTATTCAAGGCGGAGCTCTTGGCGCCCGCCACAGGAAGTGCCCTTGCTGTTGGAGGTGGGGTGGGGAAGGAGGACGGTGCACTTGCAGTTGTTGCCAACCCTGATTTGCTCTCTTCCTCCTTTTGGCCTCGGCACCACAAATGCGCTGATCTTCCATGTCCAGCCTCATTCTGAGCAGTAGATTGGGGTGGACATTTCTGTTCATCTCCAGCCACTGCAAAAGTAATAATAGTAATTGTATTAATTCAAACGCTTAATTTCAGGTATGAGAGTTTCAATGGATACAAATTTGAACATTCTCAAATCGGGTGGAGTAGAAATTACTGGATTAGAATTTTCGCCAGCACCCCGCCGACAGAATTTACAAGATCCACCGTACCTGGAAACATACGACTTCGTTCCTTTCGAAATTACTACCAAGAATCAATACGATTTTGATACATTGTTAAATATAGCCACGCAAATAGTTATACAAAATATTGTAGGACAAATGAAACAAATAGATGTTTGTGAAATTATCACAAATGAAATTAACAACCAGATTGTTGATCGTATCCAGAATATATTGGATAATCAAGCCTTCACGAAAGGAGTATGTTGTTCATCGATGTTTAGCAGTTTGAGAAATACGTATGATATTATGGTCATTTGCGAAAATGCTTTGCCTTCTGTTAATTTGGATAAAATCGCTAAATATATAAAATCCACCGGCTTCATCTTGTATAAAGGAAATTATAAAAGTATTCAGAACAATGCATTCCAAATAATTTTCCAGTCGATTATAGACGACGATTTTATATATTTGCTTCGGCCAGCCCACGAATTACCTAACAACTGCGCTGTTTTAAATGTAACAAATTCCAATCTCGATTGGATAGAAGAATTAAAGACCATGGTGAATAAATGTGAGGAGAAAATAGTTTATTTGTTCAGTCAAAAAGAAGATACTTGTGGTATAATTGGATTAGTGAAATGTCTGTTGTGTGAACCCATTGAAACAGTAATTAAATCGATATTTGTCGATAAAAGCGGTAATCAATTTTCCATAGATGATGTATTTTATCAAGATCAATTGAAAAAGAATCTCAACTTCAATGTCCTCAAAAAAAAAAAATGGGGAACGTACGTTCATCTTCCTCTGAATGTAACATTGGAAAACAAAGATTCTGAAAACGCCACTGTGAGTGTTTCTACTGTTGGTGATTTATCAACATTAAACTGGACTGAAAGACCTTTTGAAGGACTGAGGTAAGTTCAAAACTTGGAAATTCAAATGCAGGTTATTATCGTCAGGTGATACAATTAAAAGTCTTACATATATCTCCATATTTTTGTGCGATCAAGTCAAATTTTGATTCCAACTATTCTTCTAAATATGTTTATCCATACAACTTTCAATTTTCCATTATCATGTTCCATTTATTACAAAATACAATTATTTTAACTTCATTTTCAGAATATTTGATGATTCTGAGCAAGTATACGTTTATTATTCGGCCCTCAATTTCCGAGATATAATGGTTGCAACTGGAAAGCTAGCATTTGCAAATCTTGGAGATGTACCCACTCGTCTTTCTGCGAATCCCAGTTTAGGTTTGGAATTTTCTGGAATTACAGCTCAAGGTAAAAGAGTAATGGGAATGACCAGTGGTGAGTCGTTATCATTGCAAATCTGCAATGATCCTATTTTCACATGGGAAGTACCAAAACACTGGTCGTTGGAGGAAGCATGTACAGTTCCATGTGTGTACTCAACGGTAAGCCCCTCAAATAATTGGTTGAGTGATTTTGTATAATTCTGATTGATGATGAAATTGAATGATGGACTGAAACAACAATTTATTCTAGTGTTATTATGGAATGATTTTACGATGCCGAATGAAAGGCGGTGAATCTATTTTAATACACGCAGGAACTGGTGGAGTGGGAATTGCTGCCATCAACATTGCTTTATCATTGGGTTGTGAAATATTCACCACTGTGAGCACAAATGAGAAACGAGAATATTTGAAGAACATGTTCCCAACAATAAAAGATGAAAATATTGGTGAGACTAAAAGTTAATTTATAATATTGTAGCTTCTCAAGGACAAGACATATCAAGAAAAAAGTATATCATTTGTTTACACTTGTCATTAAGAAATTGTGTACTGATATTATCATTTTCTCAGAGAATATTGCTAGCTTTTAAACTTAATTCAATTTTCAGGAAATTCAAGAGATAAATCTTTCGAAAAAATGATAAAAATAAACACAAAAGGGAGAGGAGTTGATTTGGTGTTGAACTCACTAGCTGGAGACTTATATCAAGCATCAATGAGATGTCTAGCTGAAAAAGGACGATTTATTGAGATTGGAAAGGTAGATTTGACAAACTCATCACCAATACCATCAACAATGTTTTTGAAAAATATCAGTTTTCATGGTGTACATCTCGATAACTTCATGTATCCTCATAGTGATATGACGGAAGAGCTTCACAAATTAATGAGGGAAGGTAAAAACATCAACTGTATTATTCAAATTTCCAAATGTGATTTACAGTAATGCACCTAAGGAAAAACAAACCTAATGCTAATAATAATATTTATAATAAAAAGCGAGTTAAGCAATGAGACAATCGTGAAATATATAAACGCACAACGCCTAAAATGGGCAGGACATATTATGAGACGAAATCCTGGAGAAATGATAAGAAGAATAGCACAATGGACTCCTCTATGGCCGAGAAAAAGGGAAAGGCCCAGAGAAAGTTGGAGAAGTCAGATAGAAGAGCTTACAAAAAGGATGGGAATCGAAAAGTGGAGAGAAAAATGCAGAAATAGAGCAGAATGGAAGAAAATAATTTGTGAGGCCAGGACACACAAGAAGTTGTAACAATAGGGAGTGAAAAGGGAGTTATCCAATCTAATAAATGGATTTAAAAGCGCATTAGCGTTAGCCACAATCTATTAGATTTAAGTGCTTGATGATGAATAGGAAGATGATAGAAGGTGGTAATTTCAAATACATGCCATATTGTTCGTGAATTCTTTTACATGCATTCAACGGTTTTACTCAGCTTGACCTGGTTGTTATTCGGGTCGGTATGATCTACAAGTTCCGAGGAGTAGTTGCTTCTTCCTAATTAAACGTATAAATTGAATGTATTTATTTGGACACCACATAGGGCTATTTAAACTTGAACGTAAAGTTCAATATTGTTAAATAATATCTGTACTATGACCAGTAGATATATTTTATGGAAGGAAATTAGATACAATATACAAATGAATTTGTTTTTCCTTAGGATATATTTTATATAAATATCAAGTTTTCGCTATTACCCGAATATTAATGAAAATTGTATGGTTTTTTTATTTCCATAATTTCAGGTATGGCCAATGGAGTTATCAAACCCCTCCCCACGATGGTATATAGTGAAACAGAAGTGGAATCTGCATTTAGGTGTTTAGCTTCTGGTAAACACAAAGGAAAAGTATTAATTCAGATAAGAAAGGAAGAATCTCCTGCAAAACTATCGAGGACCATATCGGCTAGACAACGAGTTCATTTCGATGCAAAGAAATCATATATTCTAGTGGGTGGCTTAGGTGGTTTTGGTTTAGAATTGGCTGATTGGTTGATTAGCCGAGGAGCAACAAAATTAGTATTAAATTCAAGAAGGGGTGTCAATAATGGATATCAAGCATATTGTTTCAGAAAGTGGTCTGTATTTAGAAACATTACAGTTAAAACTAATACTAGTGATACTTCAAATTTGGAAGGAGCAGAGGAATTAATCAATTATGCAAATAAATTGGGTCCAGTGGGAGGTATTTATTTTTGTTTTCAATTATTATTTGGTTTAGAGTAACTAGTAGAAATGGAAAAAAATTCTAGTTTAAAAATTCCCATTAGGTTACTTCTCTTTTGGTATATCCCTTTCACATTTTGGATGTTTCTCACCTTCTCACCACCTAAATTTTTATTCTTAACTGAAAAAATCAGTCAAAAGCAAAGCTGTGTTTTCACATGAAAATATTTTAAAATGTGTTTCTTCTTTTTTGAAATACCATTCGCTCTCTTCTTTTGGCTCTCTTCCAGCATATGTTAATATGAACACTACATTGACAGGCACTTCTTCTATATTTGCTATTTTGCCTCTAGCCTTTTTATCCATTTCGTTCTCCGTTGGCATAGTAAGTCGTGGAGCACGACCTTGTCTTAGAGTACCCACAGAAAGAATACCACTTTTGGTCAAATGTAACATAAGTGGAATGCTTGAAAACCAATTATCAAAGAACATCTTATAATTTTTATCTTTTAAACGTGTTTATGGAAAAACGGGTGAGAGATGCAAATGAACCGAGAAAGCCAAATTTAAGGTATTACGTGGAGGGGGCCTAGGAAAGCTTAACTTTTAATTGTCGACCAAAATTTTCGACAATTTGAAATTAAGTCTTCTGACCCACCACCCCCCCACCTCACGTAATATCCAAAATTTGGTTCATTTGAATTTCCAAATGTACCTGTATAATCACTGTACCATCTTTCCAGAGCAGTTAATTTCCTTCAAACTATGAATTGCGAAAAAAAATTTGTTGAAGAGTCATAATATTCATAAGCAAAACAGAAATATATCTTAAAATAACCAACCTTTGAAATCTTTCAAACAGTGAGGTTTGAGAAAAAATTGTATGAGACCTTTTTTGTGGATCATCCAATTTCCTACAATAATATAAGTAGGGGTATTTTCTTTTGATCAATTGATGAAGAGATATGAATTTTCGCTTCAAATACTGAGGAAAAAATGGTAGGTATAATACCTATACTGTAAAGCGGAAAACCCTTCTATCAAAATTAAGAGCTCATATTTGGTAAGAATTTTCTAGAGATGTCTAACAACCGATATTTAGAGTCGATTTTCTTGACCGTCCCAAATATATACCTTATCTGATCATCCAAGGTTATAACTTGCTCATATACACACGATACTGTCTTCAATTAATCATTGGATTGATATGGTTAAATTTAGTATTAAAGTTTCTCGTGCTAATTGTATAATGCATTTTCAGGTATATTTAATATGGCTCTTATTCTTAAAGACGGCTTATTCGTCAATCAAACCGTGGATAATTTCCAAGCGGTATTTAAAACTAAAATATTATCCGGTCAGAATATGGATATTGCTAGCAGGAAATTATGTAAACACTTGGATCATTTTGTCGTGATGTCATCAGTTACTTGTGGAAGAGGTAATATTGGACAAGCTAATTATGGTATGGCTAATTCTGCACTTGAAATGCTATGTGAGAAACGAAGAGAAGATCAACTTCCTGGTTTAGCCATTCAGTGGGGACCTATTGGAGATGTGGGAATATTAGCAAGAACAGGTCATGCAGACGTGAGTAATTTTCAGAACTTCATACCAAAAAAATAGGTAGCTGAGAGTAACATCTATAAATCTATTATTAATAAAAAGGCAATTGCTGAAATAATTATGTCGTCTGCAAGCTGCAGCGATACATACACTTAATTTTATGAGCTGACTGCTAAGGCTGATGTATTCGCAATCTTGGCTAGTTGGGAAATGCAAGGTATTAATATCAGCAGTTGTTCGAATTGTACTATTTTTGTTGATATTAATACATTATATAGTTCATCAGAAGGAGTTATTTGGAAAGCCTTGCTCACACCACTAAAAGTTACCAGATTAGTTACTAAAGGGTGTGTTCCGAAAACGTAGTTAACAGTCGTGTTCCAAATGTATAAAATATTCTTTTTTTAATTTTTTGGGAAATTAAACCACAATATTTTTAAATTCTTTACTTCAACGTTTCGGTAGCGTTCCAGCTACCGTTGTCAAGAAAAAATAAGTAGAAATTAAGTAATTTTTTATCCCTAACTGACACAACAGAAAAAATTTGACAACTAGACAATCAAAAATTATTTTGAAGTTTAAGACTGCAAAATTTTGTTATAAAATTTTTATTGAGGTCCATTCATAGTAGATCATATCTGTGGCAAAATGTGAAATGAAATATTTCATTTTATGACATTCCAACGATATGATAGTCTACTAGAAATGGAATCCAGTGAAGTGCACGTTCCAGGAACGGTTTTTATTGGGATAGCGCGTTTTTTCGCTTATATTGGAAATGTTGTTAATAAAACGCGTTTCTTGATAGTTTTTTTGCGTATGAATATTTAAGTTTTTGAAATATGTATACTCAGTTTTGTGATTTTGTGTATTGAAATGTGTATCGATTAACAACTATTCAAATTATAAATCATAAGAAAACCTGGATAAAAACTTATGATGCTATCCTGATAACGCAGGTAATTGATTATTGGAAATTTCTCTTTCTAACATTGGTAACCAAATTTGACTACATTCAGCTGAAATACTAGCTACACATTTATCTGCATTTAGTTGTATTAAAGCACTTTCTTTGATTTTCCGTCTTTTATTATTGGGTTCTTTTAATATTATTTTCGATGAATCCCATTGAATTTGATGACCCTCTGTACAATTTTAACTTTCATGTCTCTTAAGAAATATTTGTAAATGCGGCAACGTTGCTGAAAACAACGAAACCGCAAAGGGATTATATACCCTCCTTGTGATTCTGTTATTCTGTTTTGCGCCAAGCAACAACTTAGAAATACAGTCCGCTAAACCAATTAAAAGCATTCTATTTTAACCTCCTATACCTATTTGAGTCAGCATATTAGACAGAAATTTGGTCCTACGAGTCTGATGTATCAAGAATTAAATAAGAAGTTATTATTACATAAATAGTTAAAAAGTGTATTCAAGAAAACATCAAGAAATATCCAGACAACACATGTTCACTGGCGCGAAGGCAGTCGACCAGCTAAGCAGCGACGTTGTGATCTACCGATTCAATCAACTTCGGCAGGCAGTAACGATTTGGGTGATTGGACTAAACCATTTTTTCATTTGCAGTTGCAATCCTATTATCTATTATAAAGAACCAACAGGTATTTATATATTCAATTTTCCAATTTATCCATTGGCATGCTATTTTTAAGGTCTGTTTGATATTATTTGTGAAAACTTTATAATTTCAAAACAAATACCGGTAAACAATTTCCAACTTAGTTAATCCAGTCAAGTTGGATTTAATATCATTTGAGAGCATACCTACGTACTTGAATAACCATTGTTTTGGTATAGTTTGGGTTTAAATTACTGCTAATAATCTTATATCATCTACGTTCGATACCTATTACGAAATTTACGATAAGATCTAGTATTCTGTTTCATATTTTGTCCAATTGTTTAAAATTAAAAATATTACCATGACTGACACGGCCAGTAGTCCTGATAATTCAGTACCCATTATGAGGGATGAATTTAAAAAATTGATAAGAAACAGAGGGAGCATTAAACAAAAATTAACTATTTTAGAAAAATTTGTAGATTCAATAATGAATATACAGGGTTCAGCTAGAAAACTGAGTTTAACTGATGTTGAGTTAAGGGCAAATACAGGGTTTAAATTATTAGAAGAATTTGATAAGGTGCAATCAGAAATTGAATCTTTGTGCGACGAAGAAGATTTAGAGTGTCATTACAAGGAAAGGGAGGAATTTCAGAATAGATTTTATTCCGCTCAAGACTTTTTATCACAATACATAAATAGTGAACGCAGATCTACTGCCATTACTGAACAGCAAAGTTCATCCTCTTTTGATGTTAATCCCCTCCAATTGCAAGCTCAAGCTTCATCCAACTTGAATGATTCCTTACAAAATGTTTTGTTGCCTAAAATAAAATTACCTTCATTTTCTGGGGATTATGAGCAGTGGCTCAGCTTTAAACTCAATTTTACTTCCATCATTACGAGTAATGCAAGGTTGACAGATTTACAAAAATTCCAATTTTTAAAGGCTTCACTGGAAGGTTTTCCATCCCGATATATTGACGGCCTAGAAGCTTCAGATAAACCATTTGAAAGAGCATGGACGATTTTGTGTGATAAATTCGACAAAAAACAGTTTTTATTAGAAACACATTTTCAAAAAATGCTTAAATTTCAACATATTCATAAAGAAAATTTCCATCAGTTCAGAAACATGTTAGACCAGTTGACAAAACATATGACAGCTATTAAAAGTTTAGATTTAGATTATAAAACTATGCTAGATAGCCTCATAATTCATTTAATGTCAAATAAACTAGATAAAACTAGTCTACGAGACTGGAAAGAGATAGAACATAATTCAGAATTACCTTCTCTGGATCAGTTCATAGATTTTATAAAAAATAAAGTTGATCTACTTCAATCCTTAGAACACTCCTTTAAATTACCTCAATCAAGTGTGCCACCCGTTCACAATTCTAGAAAATTCGATAGACCTCATAACGGTCCTAGCCATTCTCAGATCCATCTGAGCTTAGACAATTCAAATCGTAATTCTCGACAAAGTAGTCTAAATAGCCAAGTAAAATGTAATTTTTGCAAGAAGAACCATCTAATTTATGGCTGTCCAGATTTTCTAGCCTTGCCAATCATGGAAAGGATTGATAATATTAAAAAACTAAAATTATGTCAAAACTGTCTACGTACCGGACATAATCATAACCAGTGCAGTCTTAGATCCTGTAACATTTGTAAGTCACAAAATAAGGATCTCAAACACAATTCTTTAATTCACTTTGATAGAGTTACGAGCACTCCGAAAGAGCCTTCAAGTAGTGTTGAGGACACACCTCAACACAGTTTTAATTTAATGGTAAAGCCCCATGAAAACATACCAAATGAAGTTCTTTTATCAACTATTTTATGCAAAGTTAAAGATACCCACGGTAATTATCACGCATGTAGATTGTTATTAGATTGTGGAGCCCAATCAAATTTAGTTAGCCAAGAATTTTGCGACAGGTTAAAAATTACTTGCACACCTACAAAGTTGTCAATTGTTGGCATTAATCAGATAGTTTCTCAACTTAATAAAAAATGTACTGTGTCTTTATTTTCAAATTCATCTAATTTTCATTGTACAGTTTCTTGCTTTGTTGCCCCTACTATTAGTACTAAAATCCCAACCTATCAGTTTAATACAATAAATTGGAATATCCCCGAAAACATTCAATTAGCAGATCCCAGTTTTTCTGTTCCCGGAAATATTGATATGCTGATAGGGGCAAGTCTATTTTGGGAATTCATACTTGATGGCAAAATTAGACTGGGTAGTAACTTTCCTTCTCTCCAAAATACCCACTTTGGCTACGTTGTAACAGGGAGTATACCACTCGATTCTAAATTTTCTATTTGTAACTTCTCCAAGGTCCATATCCCAGAGGACGACCAATTAAAGAGATTTTGGGAACTGGAGGAGGTCAAAGTCTCTACTCTAATCTCAAAAGACGACCAAGAGTGTGAGGACATTTTCAACAAAACGACGTATAGAAATGAACAAGGTCAATTTGTGGTCCAATTTCCACTCAAACATTCTCCTTGTCTTTTAGGTGACAGCAAAACAACTGCCATAAAAAGGTTTCATTCGCTTGAAAAACGATTTAATGATGAAGATTTTAAGCGTTTATATTTCGAATTTATTAACGAATACGAGTCGTTGGGTCATATGAGCAGAGTTGACGAGGGTGAGAGTTCAAATTCTACTTCCTATTTTTTGCCACATCATGGCGTATTAAAAGAATCTAGTTTAACCACAAAATTAAGGACCGTATTTGACGCAAGCTGTGCCAGTTCCACTGGATGGTCCTTGAATGATTTACAGTATGTTGGACCTAAAGTCCAAAATGATATTATAGACATCCTACTTCGCTTTAGAACTTATACATATGTAGTCTCGGCTGATGTTTCTAAAATGTTTAGATGTATCCTAATGGATTCAAAACATAGACCACTTCAACAAATTTTGTGGCGTGGAAATCCAAAAGCAGAATTCTCAATTTATCAATTAAATACTGTATCGTATGGAACCACGTCCGCCCCCTATTTGTCTATTGCCTGTATAAGAAAACTCGCTGCCGAGTATATACACGAGTATCCTAAAGCATGTGAAGTTATTTTAAAAGATTTTTATGTAGACGATCTTTTGACAGGATCCAATGATCAACATGAACTTGCAAATTTATGTAGACAAATATATTCTATTTTAGAGTCAGCTCATTTTATTTTGAGAAAATGGATTTCCAATGACACGCAGATTTTATCCAATTTACAATACTCCAATATTTCCAATGCAGTATTGAATATAGGTAAGAATGAAAGTTGTAAAACCCTAGGAGTTCAATGGATGCCCACTACAGACACTTTACAATATAATACTGGACAATTCACATACAATGATAAAATTACTATTACCAAAAGGTATATACTGTCTACTATTGCACAAATTTATGACCCCTTGGGTCTTTTAAGTCCAATTATAATAATTTCGAAGATTATCATTCAACGTTTGTGGAGCTTGAAATTATCCTGGGATAGTACCATTCCCAATGATCTTGGAAGATTATTTTTAAAATTCTACAGTAGCTTAAGTAAACTTCAACATTCAGATATTCCTAGAAATTGCATACCTAAGCATTTTAATCTTATTGAATTGCATTGTTTTTGCGATGCATCAAAGGATGCATATGCAGCTGTTGTATATTTAAGAAGCAGAAATAGTAGAAATGATTTTCAGTCACATATACTATGTGCTAAGAGTAAAGTGTCTCCTCTTAAGACAATTACAATTCCCAAGCTAGAATTATGTGCCTCTCTACTAGGAGCACAACTAGTTGACCTTATTAAAGGCGCACTTTCACTACAAGTTCCGATATTCATGTGGTCGGATGCACAAGTGGCTCTCAGTTGGATAAGAACAGAACCTAGTTTGTTACAAGTTTTTGTCTCGAATAGAGTATCCAAAATTCAATCTCTAACCAATTTAGAGGATTGGAGATATGTCAACACAAAGGAGAATCCAGCTGACCTAGCCTCGCGTGGTGTACCTGTAGAGATCCTACTCGACTCCACTTTGTGGTGGACGGGACCTGAGTTCCTTAAAATTTCTGGTTCTAATTTTCCTATAATAAATCAATTTATTCCCATTGACAGATTACCAGAGACGAAAAAGAAGGCTGCTATCCTACAGGTTGTGAATATAGATCATTTCCCTTTATTTACTAAATATTCTTGTCTTTCCAAGTTAAAACGAACCACTGCTTTATGTATTCGATTTATTTGTAATCTTAAAAGAAAAAGAGATAATAAACCACTAGTCAGTGGTCCAATTACTGCGCATGAACTAGATGAAGCCAACATTTCGCTCCTTCTTCTTGCTCAATCTGAAAGCTTCGGTTTAGAAATTAAAGTGTTATCTAGTAATTCCTTATTAGATAGAAAGCATAAGCTTTCTTCCTTAACTCCTTTTATAGATGATAAAGGTCTCATGCGTGTCGGAGGTCGCCTAAAAAATACATATTTGAGTTATGACGTAAAGCACCCTATTTTATTGGATTCAAATCATCCATATACTAAATTAATTTTTGATCACAAGCATAAGATTCTTCTGCATCCAGGTCCCTTATTGTTATTAGCCTCAATTAGACAGTTTTATTGGCCTATTAGAGGTCGTAATCTTGCAAAGAAAACTGTTAAGAGCTGTTTAACATGTTTCCGATTTAATCCTACCCCACTAGTTTCGCCTATGTCGAGTCTACCAGATAGCCGTTTGAAATTTAAATTCCCTTTTGAAATAACCGGTATTGACTATGCAGGTCCATTTTTAATTTTAAATAAACAGGGGAAAGGAGCTAGGCTAACTAAGTGTTATTTATGCATTTTTGTGTGCTTCTGTACTAAAGCTGTACATTTAGAAATCATATCTAATTTAACTACTGAGAACTTTTTGGCCTGTCTATCACGTTTTACCTCTAGAAGAGGTATTCCTGCAACTATTTGGTCTGATAATGGTAGTACATTTGTAGGAGCTAGAAATGATTTAAGAGAATTAGGTAAATTTTTAAGAACAAACAAAGATTCAATTATTGATGGTACCAATGAAAAGGGCATAAACTGGATGTTTATACCACCATATACTCCAAATTATGGTGGCTTGTGGGAGGCAGCTGTGAAAAGTGTCAAGCATCATTTAAAGCGCGTACTTATTAGTAGGAATGTTACCTTCGAAGAATTTAACACTTTGGTTATTCAAGTTGAAGGTATTCTCAATTCTAGACCGTTATTTGCTATGTCAAACGACCCTAATGATTTAATGCCAATTACTCCTTCACATTTCCTTCTTGGCCGTTCTCCTGCTTTCATTCCGGAACCTGAATTGCAACATATCAGCTCATTCAAATTATCAAGAATTCAACATGTCCAGAAATTGACTCAACAGCTCTGGGCACATTTTTCAAAACAGTATGTATCACAACTACATACCCAATATAAATGGAAGACACCACCTTCAGATGTCAATGAAGACTGTTTAGTGCTAATAAAAAACGATAAACAGCCTCCTTATAAGTGGCCTATTGGAAGAATTGCCAGATTAATCAAAGGCAAGGATGGTGTAGCTCGCACAGCAGAAGTTACAACATCAAAAGGAAGTGTTTTGAGATCAGTGCGTCACTTGTGCAAGTTACCATTACAAGACGAAACAGACAATTGAAAGTTTCATAGTTATATTCGTTATATTTGCAATGAATGTTTAATTTTATGTATAAAAATCTTATTAATTTTGAAGGTACCCTTCAAAGGGGGGAGTATGTACAATTTTAACTTTCATGTCTCTTAAGAAATATTTGTAAATGCGGCAACGTTGCTGAAAACAACGAAACCGCAAAGGGATTATATACCCTCCTTGTGATTCTGTTATTCTGTTTTGCGCCAAGCAACAACTTAGAAATACAGTCCGCTAAACCAATTAAAAGCATTCTATTTTAACCTCCTATACCTATTTGAGCATATTAGACACCCTCTTCCCAAGCATGTTTGCAAATAGCTGACTTAAAGAATTCCCTATATTTGATATATTTTTTGTGTTCGTTTATTCGTACTTTCAATGGTCTAGATGTTTCACCTAAATAAAATTTGTCGCATTCACATGATATGAAAAATTACTTAATTTCTACTTATTTTTTCTTGACAACGGTAGCTGGAACGCTACCGAAACGTTGAAGTAAAGAATTTAAAAATATTGTGGTTTAATTTCCCAAAAAATTGAAAAAAGAATGAATAATATACCACAAGGAACATACAGAAGATGTATAAAATATGCCTCGATAGCAAAGACATTAGTTATAAGTCGATTTCTCCTCTAATATGCAGTATATAGTAGCTATATAAAATTATTATCTATCAATTCTATCATTATTTACAACCAATACCGGTGGGCTGTCGAAACGCTACACAAAATGGTTAATAAATATCTTTGAATCTACATCAGAAGATTCAGATTCACATTGACGACAGACAAATTATGGTAAAATGTTGATGGTGGAGAATTACAGATTGTCAAGTTACTTTAATTATATTTATTTTATATGAATTGAAAAGAATATGACAATTGATAATATGGTGTGATAATGACAATACTACAAAATTAATAGCTTTGTAGAGCAATATGCAGTATTAACTTAAACAGTTCCAACAGTAATCTTTATGTTGCCGAGTTAAGTGTAATAAGCCATTTTTCAAATACTTGTGAGATACTTTCTTCCTTCTTTTTGTCTTCAAAAACCAATAATGTATCTTCTTCCAAACTCATTCTTTTCTATATTGTTTTATATCCTCCATGGCATATTCTTCCAATAAACTGACGATGTTTCTCTCCAAATATGTATGTAACAAATAAATAGTACCTACACTGGACTCTTCAAAGGGTGACACAGATAAATTCAATTTGTCTCAAGAAAGTCTGAACGTTTCTTCGAAGCTTACGAAATTTTGTCCAACACAGATCTTATTTTTGTTCTTCGAACGACATTTTTTATTAACTAATCAAAATTTTTCAAAAGTCCTGGTAGGTATTCCACCAATAGTTTCTGCACTGTATATTGTTCCTCTACTTCAGTTTCCCTTAATACTCGGAAAACCGACTTCACTACTATTTTAAGAAAAATGTAAAGCAATAATGTACCGACTGCTTGGGAAATTTTGAAGATAACATGAATATTTTTAGTTTCTCATCCAATATTTATATATTTATCTGTCAAAGATGGAAATTATCAGCTGATGTCAATGCTGAGGAGTATTGTGTGAAACTGGGCTGAATCTGACCAATCAGAGGGCTACAGAATTGCCAACTTAAATTCAAATTACTCCACCTGGTTTTTAAATGAGGTACTATGATATTGAAAGTTCCATTGGAAATTGAATTATTATGTCTTTTTTAACACTATTGTTGAAGGTATTTTACTTTTAAACGTCTACATTAAACATGTCACATTCAATGGCAGTTGTACAATAGTATATTGTGCAACAAGTTGGGAAAGATCAACTGTTCTACGAGTGTGGAAGTTTGTGACACGAGCCCGAAGGGCGAGGGACACAAACACACGAGTGAGAAAAGTACTTTCCCTACATGCTGCACACTATACTTTTTCTACAACTGCACAAATTTAAAGAATGCAAGTAAAGTAACTATGGGTAGTAAAACAAAAATAACATTAAAAGTATCCCATCTCTAAACTGTTAAATGATTTCATTTGAAATTATAGTTGATGGTGAAATTTGTACAATTTTGTATGGTCAAACCCGGAACGTCATTTCTTTTCATTAAGTTCTCTATTATTAGAAACTACCATTTCGAATTTAAAAACTTTCAATATAATCCGACATTTAAGTGGTCCTAAATAATATATCACTTCATTCATTACACAAAAGGAACAAAAAAGATAGGAAGATTCCTATTTTTTCAATGAACAGAACAGAACCGAACAGAACAATATGAAAAGTTTTAAATGGCATAGTAACAATTTCACCAAAATGCAAATTATATTTCAAACTGATCGAGAAGTATAAATGTCACTTTCGACAGTTCGTTCATTTCGAAGATATTTAATAGTTATTTACATAACTAGTTATGAAAAGAGCGATATTGTTCAACAAGCGTAATATTTGCCAAAACGAGCGCTAGTGCGTTCTGCAAAATACGCGAGTTGAACAATGTCGCTCTCTTCACAACGTGCTTACGTACAACGTTTTATCTAATTCCGCGCTTTTATAATATTTCATAAAATCTTCAATTACAATGGTAATATTGAAGTGGATACAAATGTTGTTAAAAGTATTGTTACTATGAAGTATTTACCCAGAAAATTGACTTACTTTAAATAACTGTGTCCTTAATGTTTTTTTCAATGTTTATAAATTTAAAATACTATTGAATTTAAATTTTGGTGTAATTGTCAGTTTAAATAATGAAATAATTGTCAGTTTTGACAGTACCCACCTAATCAATGAACTATTCTTTGAAACTCATGTAGTATCTCTATGTTGAAACTTAAACAGTTACGTAAAGTTTTTACATAACTAATTTTCATAACTGATATATGAAGGTTATGAAAAATGTGACGTTACCTAACGTCAAGGAGTGACTTAAAGTATCACATTTGATAGAGGAATAAAATAAATCATTTCATTCGAAATTTATTTCTATACGATCGCGCAAAAAATGCATCTCGAACGTTAAGGGTAATACCGGTCTCCAGCAAAATTGAATTGCTGTCGACCGGTAAATAACCCTTATCGTTCCTAATACTATTATGTCATACTAGTTCATTATTGTGTTTTTATTGCTTAGATACCAACTATATCATGTCGTACTTTATGCCCGTGGGGGCATAAAGAGAAATAATTTTTCGTACCGTATGTACCGCTGGCATAAACAGATGTGTATACCCTCGGGCCAGAGGCCCTCGGCTTCCTAAGACGTCGCCCTCAGGGAATAAACATCTATTTATACCCTTGGTACATAAATAACTATTATGTCATACTAGTTCATTATTGTGTTTCTATTGCTTAGTTACCAACTATCTAATGTCGTACTTCATGCCCGTGTGGGCATAAAGAGATCGCAGAAGTATCCAAGATGTGCATCTTTCACGTAGTTTTCTTGCATCCAATTTAATAATTTTTCGTATTCCATGTCGTGACCTTCCTTAGACTTTTTTGGCAGCAGATTTTCAGTTGCCTTCTTTGGTTTTTTAATAATTTTGTTAGGAATTCCAAAATCTTCGTTCATTTTAAATTCTAACTTTGACACATATGGAAATTATTGTGATTTTATGACATTTACATTTGTCAACATCGAGCAACGATAGTGTCTACTATGATAAAATGGCAAAGTTATTAACTATTATTTTTATTATCATTATTATTATTATTTTTAAAATACTGATTTGTATTGAGATTGGATTGCAATAACGAACTAGTATGACATGAAAGTTTATATGTACCGCGGGCATAAACAGATGTGTATACCCTCGGGCGACTTACAAGCCCTCGGGCCAGAGACCCTCTGGTTCGTAAGACGTCGGTCGCCCTCAGGGCATAAACATCCATTTATACCCTTGGTACATAAATAACTATAAAAACATACTACAAATCGTACACCTGATATATTTTCATAGTTAGTTTTTCAAGAATGGAAATATTTTTCAACTTGAACGCGATATTTATAAAAACATTTTTTTCAGCCACACACATGATATTTAATTTTTCTCTGAACTATTTTCATTATGAAACTAATTGTATACTGTTGGGTTCTTGAAATTGTTTATATAATAGTGCACACTAGATCTGCAGATACCAATTTGAAACTCTATGCGAATTAATGTACAAGTACCACTATTTTTCTCACTAGTTTGTCCGATGTAAAAGTGAGAGAGAACTCTCTATTTGGATTTGTCTTTTGTTCACAGGTAATAGGAAATATGCAGTTACAAAGGATAACCTCATGCTTAGACGTTCTGGAAAAAAGTATATTGATTAATAACACTGTGATTTCTAGTTTGGTACTGTGCAAAAATACAGGAAAAGATGAATCACTTGTGATCAAATCACCAGTTGACGTAGTTGCTCATATTTTAGGAATAAAAGATATAGGCAAGTATAGCAAGCAAACAGTTTTCTGGATTAAAAATAAACTATGCTTTCGCAAAAAGTATATAAAGTACCTACTTCCAAAATGTACAGTCAAGAATTGGCCTCTCAAAATATCCACCTCGACGTTTGTCTTCAAAAGCTAGCTATACAACTAAGTTTGTTTCTCAAAACAGTCTGTATTTTTTGTAGAAAATTAGTTACTTCCATTTTTACATCGATCTCTTGTTATTCAAGTTCAACTCTAATTGAGTACCGTGGAGGTCCTAAGCTAACAGATAAAAGTGTAAAATTATTCACCTTATCCTTCAACTCCTCAATGGTGATAATCTATGACAATTTAATTCATGTATGAAAAATCGCATATACCACAGTGCAATTGTCACTTTGACAGCGGCAAAAGTTAGCTTTAACTTTTACAGCGATAAATTAACTCCAATGTTAAAATGTCATATACCTGGAAATGTAATTGTCACTTTGACATCGATAAAAAAGGTGCATCCTTTTTTATCGCGATAAAAACTCATCTTCCTCAATATCTAGTAAGAGACGTCACTTTTACACAATGACAAGGAGTCGCAAGTTTGGTTACTTATAATTTCACAGCAATTCATCCATATATTCTGTCGTTAATTTATCTTGCCAAAAAACACTCGAGATTTTCTTTTATAAGACAAATTTTTCTTTAACTCAAAGTTTTACCAATCACTAAATTTGCTCGAAAAACTGACATTAGATAAAATCGCTCCACCTTCGGTGTCGCAATTTTCTCAAGTCAGTTTTTCTCGTAAAATTAGTGATTGGCAAAACTGTTTCGTTGCAAAGAGAAATTTATCCGATAAAAAAAATCTCTTGTGTTTTGTGAATTTCAATAACTGCGTTTTTAATAATTGTACATTAAAATAAAAATGTGTTTATTTTTAATGTTCCATGAATAAAGTTTGCATTGATATGTTTCCGAATTTCTCATTCATTAAATTGTCTTGCCGAATTACACTCGAGGTTTGTATTGATATTGGGTAAATTTGTGTTGTTCAAATTCTAAACTGTTTCCTTTAGCAATTTGACTGAAATAACTGTCAACCTAAAAACACTCCACCTTCGGTGTCGTGTTTTTAATAGTTGACAGTTTAAAGTTATTCTCGTCAAATTGCTAGGAAACAGTTTCTCATTAAACAACCCAAATTTACCCGATAAAATACAAACTACTTGTGCAATTATAAGTGAAAAAATTTAAATGAAAAAGGGTAGAGTTCGATACCTCGTTTGAAAGGGCCTTCAATTTGATTTATTCAGCAATGAGACTTTCTGACTTTTGAATGCTGACAATTGAAAGAATCAATTTTCATTTGTTCTGTAAGTGCAACTGCAAATGGAGCCGTAATTAAATTTACATCTTATCAGTGATTTGTATAGGTTCAATAGGCTAACTGTACTAGCTTCCCCATGTTCGTTTTTAAAAAATTCATTCGTGATTACTTCATAATTTTTGGTACATTTATAAGAACTTTTTCGCAATTAAGCGATAACTATTTTCTGTTCTAGATCTGATAGATAAGTCAGCCTCTTTGTCTGAGCTCGGCCTAGATTCCCTCATGTTAACAGAAATGAAGCAATCTTTATACAGAAACTTCGAAATAGACTTAAGTCCAGAAGAAATACAAAATCTCACAATAACGGAACTCCTTAAATTGGGTTCAAGTGGTACTGCTCCTATTGAAAATACTGATGATACATGTAATGGTAATTCTAATCCAGCCAAATCTGAGTTGGTTGAATTTGATTCGTGTCTGCTGCTTGAAGAACCCATCGTTAATATGAAGAATGCAACCGAGTATGAAAATAATATTTTCCTAATTCATCCTCTTGAAGGACATGTTTATGCTTTGAAACAAATTGCAGTAGAATTAAAAGCTACAATTTATGGCCTCCAATGTACTAGTAAAATTATATTTAAAAGCATCGCCGATTATGGACAATATTATTTGAAAAAAATTAAAGAGATTCAACCAAAAGGACCTTATTTCATATGTGCTTATTCTTACGGATCAATTGTAGGCGTTGAATTAACTCTGCTACTAGAAAAGTTGAATGAACAGGTGAAATTAGTTTGTTTAGATGGTTCTCCGATATATGTGAAAAAAATTCTAGATAATGCTTATCATTTAAAAGTACAAGATGGTTCTTTGGAAGAATCAAAAAAGCTTAGCCTGGTACACTTTTCTTCTACATTCCCAGAAATGTCTTCAGAACAGGTAAGCAAAATGTGCAATACTAATCAATTTATAATATTGCTTAGGGTATTAAAGTTCTGTCGTCGATATATAGGTACCTACACACAATGATATCTTTTTATAATACTGTTAATTATTTGCAACTATTAGCTGCATCGCTTGAATTATTTATAAAATAATCGTATACTATGTGATGACCACATTTCAAATAACTGGATGGAAATATATGATTCTTACATAATTGGAAGTTTCTCTTGTAAAACTGTCAAAGGTGATACACGATTTTATGGGAAGTGGCAAATTATTATACATGTGTCCCACGAGGTTTTGGACAGTACATATCTCGAAAACTATTTGAACTACAATATTGAAATTTGGCAGTTATAAACCGTAGGTAGTATCACACATTTTAGGCAATCAGCTACTTTGCTACAATGTCACGTTTCGGGTTACGTGGTATAATTTTTAGAAATGTTAATGAGACAACCTGTATATTGTTCCACTACTCTAAAGGTCTCTCTTATACCAATTCGGCGATACCATTTTAGCTTGTCGTTTCTGAGTACCGAACAGAAAAAAAAATAGGTATCGCCAAATTAGTATAAGAGATACCCTTAGAGTAGTGAAACAAAATATATATATATATATATATAGGTTGTCTCATTGACATTTCTAAAAATAATACCACGTTACCCGAAACGTGGCATTGTGGCAAAGTAGCTGATTGCTTAAAATGTGTAATACTACCTACGGTTTATAACTGCCAAATTTCAATATTGTAGTTCAAATAGTTTTCGAGATGTATACTGTCCAAAAACCTCGTGGGACACCCTGTATAACAACACACCTTTGTAAAATAGGAAATTCTGTGTTGAGCTGGTTTTTGTGGTTGTTACTAGACATTTAATGTTTATGATTTATTGTATTAGTATTTTTTCCATAAAATTCAACATGCATTGCGAGAGCATTGGCCTTTAGCACCTGGTATATACAAAAGATTACATTAGTTCCACAGAACATAATGTTATTAAACATGTTTGAGAAAAAATGTTCGAAAATTCACTTTTCTCTCCGGGAAAATATATTCGATTTCATGGTTCAACTAATAAATTGAACTCAACTCTTGACAACGTCGCATTCCGTCTAACAGCGAGAGCATGATCCACTAAAAATGAATACCAAAATATATTTTACCGATTATTTCGCCCTCCCTTTCTAATCACACTTTACAAGGGGCAGTGACACTAACAAACCTATACCACCCGATTTCTAAACATATAATCGCGTCAAAAGTTAGTTTCTCGTCAGAGCTTTAGCTGAAAGCTTTGACTCCTCCTTATAACTGTTCCAGACACGTAACCCATGCCAGTTAGTTACAACGTACATTACCGTAATAGTTAGTATCTCTACATTTGTATACAGAGCTTTTCACGATGAGCGTTAATTAGACGTTCCTGGCAAACCAGACAACGAATCAACCTGAAAATTTGACAGTTTGCATAAATGAACATGATCTACACCCCTAAAATATTTTAGACGATGCGGCGTTGCCGCTTCTACTGTAAAGTAGCGGTTACTTTGATTTTTCAAATGGAACACCCTGTATATAAAATTATATTATGATTTCTTATCACTTCGTCAACAACTTCATATAGTATCTCCCTATATCTATCTCTTACCGTTTAAGAGATACAAATTAATTTTGATTTTTTTTTCACCAAACATGTACTTTTATAAACGCTGATAATTTTGACTTCTCTGGTACTAAGACGATCAAATTCGGAATGGAGTGAAGTGATACCATAAGGATCCTCACTCCGGAGCCATAATTTTTTTGCCTCATACAGGGTCGTTAGAAAATGCGGATACTTTGTTCACATGAAAAAATGAGTGGAAGTCAATTTTTTCAAATGGAACACCCTGTATTTTTCCACATTTTTGAGCTCTACATTCAATTTTAGATTGACTTTGTTCAGATAATCCTATTCCGATTCCGATCCGTTCTCGAGATAAACTGTTTCAAACAGAAACTGGCGTGGTTCCCTTGCATTCATCACTTATTTTCGAGATTTAACATCTATTTTATACTATGTAATATTTCTTTTAGATTCAGTTTTTCAACAGTCACCAATCAGTCAATTCGAAAGTGATATGTTCCTTAGAAAAAGTTACAATTTGTATGCATTGAGGTATTGAGTGTCTCTACCGTACAACATTGCAAATTAGTATTTTTTCATAGTGTGCTTTGGAAATATAAGTGATCCAATTTTGAAACGTCAAACGTTCGTTGGTGGTTTTGACTGATTGTGATACCAATTATAACCAAAAAATGTTAGATTAGGTTACAGTGATGAAGATTTCTTGAATTTATTAATAATTTTTGGTGAGTGCAATAGAATTGCAAGTAGAACATGCCGAGTATTTCATGAAAGATATCCACAACTTCCGAAGCCGAATAATAATGTGATAAACCGACTTCTAAAAAAACAGTAGGTTGAATGGAACCTTTCATCCAAAACTTATTCGTAGAAAGCGTGAAGTGGATGATGATGACAATAACATAACAGTTTTGGGACTTTTTTATGCATTTCCAAATGCTTCTCTACACGAAGCTGAAAGGGAGATAGTTATACCCTACGTGACAATTTATCGCATTCTTAATAAGCGCAAATGGCATCCCTATAAATTTTACTGTGTCCAACATCTGAAAGAGACCGATTTGCCTCGTAGAGTGGAATTATTTGAATGGTTACTTGTCAAGACTCAAGAGGATGAACATTTCCTAGACAATATCATATGGCGAGATGAGGCCAAGTTTACAAAAAATGGAATTTTCAATAGACACAACAGTCATTATTGGTCGCCAGAAAATCCCCATGTCGTTCGCCAAAGGGGTTTTCAAGAAAGATGGCAATCTAATGTATTTTGTGCCATAAAGAATGAGTCAATATTTTATATTGAGTTTTATGATGATAACTTGAATGCTACTAAATATGAAAATTTACTGAGAAATGGAATTCAAATGATTTTAAATCATAGGCCAGGAAAAGAACGTGTATGGTACCAAATGGATGGTGCTCCACCCCATAATTCTCGTTCAGTAAGTGTAGCTTTAACTGAAATCTTCGAAGACAGATGGATTGGTAATAATGGACCTTTTCGTTGGCCTCCTAGAACACCAGATAACAATCCACTAGATTATTTTGTATGGGTTTCAACAAAAATATGGTTTACTCCGACCCAATAACAACAATGGAAGATATGAAATCGAGAGTTAGAACTGCTTTCAATAGTTTAACTCCAGAATTAATCAGAAGCGCTACACATGAAAATCTTCTGAAGAGATTACATGTTTGTTTAAGTAGAGGAGGAGATGTGTTCGAACATTTTCTGAAATACAGTGATAATTGAATTGACTTACTAATCCATGAATTTATTTTCAGTTCGTGTGTCAGCGTTAATAAAACTATTTTTTGAAGAGAAGTTTCATTTGATGGTTGAAGAGTATTTTAATATTTATTTATTCATTGCATTATCTGTGACTGATGAAGGAACATCGAATGGATTCTGTTAAATTTTAAAAATAATTGATGAATTCAAGGGAACCACGTCAGTTTCTGTTTGAAACAGTTTATCTCGAAAACGAATCGAGATCGGAATAGGATTATCTGAACAAAGTCAATCTTAAATTGGATGTAGAGCTCAAAAATGTGGAAAAATACAGGGTGTTCCGTTTGAAAAAATTGACTTCCACTCATTTTTTCATGTGAACAAAGTATCCGCATTTTCTAACGACCCTGTATGAGACAATAAAAATATGGCTCCGGAGTGAGGATCCTTATGGTATCACTTCACTCCATTCCGAATTTGATCGTCTTAGTACCAGAGAGTTCAAGATTATCAGCGTTTATAAAAGTACATGTTTGATGAAAAAAAAATCAAAATTAATTTGTATCTCTTAAAAGGTAAGAGATAGCTATAGGGAGGTACTATATGAAGTTGTTGACAAAGTGATAAGAAATCATAATATGATATTATATACTGGGTGTTCCATTTGAAAAATCAAAGTAACCGCTACTTTTCAGTAGAAGCGGCAACGCCGCATCGTCTAAAATATTTTAGGCGTGTAGATCATGTTCATTAATGCATACTCTAAAATTTTCAGGTTGATCCGTTGTCTGGTTTGCCGGAAACGTCTAATTAACGCTCATCGTGAAAAGCCCTGTATAGCTCAGTAAATTTATTCATTCATACGTTTGGGTTGTGCTCAACAGACCAGGTACTTAAACTGAATCTTTGTACCATTACCCATGTTCTCTACCTACTTCCATTCCAGAAGCTTCGTGTCTTCTATATAGGCCACCAGTTTAACTGGAGGGATATTCAGTAGTGATGGTTGTATTATTTCCTCTTCAAAGTGCTTCTGTCTGAGTTCTTGTAAGTTCTTGCAGAAGCAGAGTATGTTAGTCGGTGTTTCAACATGGGTTCACTAACTTTGCCCATTTTGTACAGATTCTCCCTCATGGTGCAGTGTCCAGTCACCAGGTTGGTAACTGTCTCTTACTCAGTGTCAACAGTCTGGATGAGAGCTCCTTGTCTATCTTATTTAGTAAATTCTTTGTATGGAGGTGTCCTTGTTTCAGCCTTTATTTGCGTTGGTGTTATCCCATTTTCCATTCTTTTGTGATTCCACAAAAACGGTTCCGGACCTATGAAGTCTGCTTTAGAACCTTCTATAGCTGTTTAGCCTTTCATCGCGTGCACTACCCTCATGTGCCTGGCTGTCAGTGGAAATTTCATTTTTTTTTTCGGTATATCATCTTCTGAAGTGTTAATACATTGGAAATGGCGAAAAAAATGTCTAATGTGCTGATAATAATAATGTCAAATGTCAAAAAATCTTGGAAAGTTGCCACAAATAAGGCTCAAATGTAAGAAGACTAGATTTTAATTTTGCCTGCAATAAAGTTGCTGCAAAAAGGCTGTAATGTAAGACTAGTATTACAGTGGTTCCGTCCAGCTCAATACTTTATATTTATTGAGATGAATTTATAGAAATGTTTTGTTGGTGAACTATTTAGATGGGATAATACATTAAACAGCTATAATCCGTTTCTCATTGCACGTATCTGTATAATTAGAATATATACATTGATTTAAACTATTTAGAATTTATTTTTCCATAAAAATTCATTACGACAATAATATACATACATTACTGCATACGCATGCAACATAAATGATACCCATCCTGTACAGAAGACTCCCAATTACTGCCTACTCATATTCCAAACCAAGTATATTAATATTAACAAAAGCAAGTTTTTAAAACTGATGGCGTCAATCGTATCTGCTTGAAACACAGACGTGTATCGACCAAGGCAGAAGAACATTTTTTTCTGGGTCCATTTATACCAGCCCTAGTGCCATGATTTGTTTTGGAACCATCAGTGAACCAGATAATCTCCTGTTCCCTCATGAATGGGTTCCGCCCAGTGAATATGTTCTCTGGTGTTATACTATTAAAAGTCATGTAGGTAGTTCAATAAATGTTAATAGTGAATTTAAAATTCAGTGTCCATTTCGGAAAGTGTCTTGGATGGATGGTTATACATATAGTTAATTTCCTCAACACGGTTTGAAAGGTTCAGTTAGTTCAGAAAGTTATTTGGCTGGAACATATTATGTTGTAGTTGTTTCAATTGCCGGCTGTTAACGACGCTTGGAATAAAAGGGAAAATCTCTGAGGACAGCCTCAATTTTTTATGGGGACTGGTAATATTGACATTAAGACTTAGGTGGAAAACTTATTATGTGACTGTTCGCAAGATGAGTATGACCGACTCGCAATCTAGTGGAGACGACCTGAGAATTATTAGGGTTGGTGGTGGATAAGGTACCCTTTAAAGCAGAGCGATCAGTGGATATATACTATATATACTACATAAGCTGCCCCTGAATCCACATATAATATAGATATATATAGATAACTGAGGAGTATCAATATATTGGTGAAAAAACTGTTCTAAATAATCCCAGTATCATTTATGAATATCTTTCGTATTTGGAGAAATAAAATGTAAAAAATTGAAAAACGAATTACTATGGAGAATTACAAAGCAATAGAATTCATGAGACAATCAAAAATTTTCAAATTAAATATTGTTTATGCCGGCTTTCGAGACTTTATTTTATGCTATAACAATGAGACAATGCCATTCTCAATTTATATTATATTTTTCAGGTAGAAAAAATTAAGGAGAATTATACAAATTGGAACGATTATATTGTTCAAGTTAGTAAAACTATTTCTGAACTAACAGGAGTTGATGAAAATAGAATATTACTCTCCGCTAATTCCTTTTTTGGCAGGATATTCGCAGCTTTCAAATACCAACCATCGGCGAAGATTCAGAGTAACATTTTATTGATTAGAAGAAAGGACAATCCACTCATGAGCGAAGACTACAATTTAAATGAGGTAAAGTTTCTTAAATTCTCCCTGGTGAACAGTAGTGAACAGTAAAAATTCAATTCCAATCTTATGGAAGATCTTACCAAATCACCAATTTATTTGTATACAATAAAGCATGTTAATGTAATTCACGATTCAGGTCTACTTATCTGTTCAGAAACATTTAAAGTCAATCGTACATGTTGAAAAAAAGTAGCGCTAATGTAAAAGGCAAAAGAGTTTTGCGTACATTTATGCCGCATACGTGGCCCATGTGGTGCCCTCTACAAAATACATCGAAACAGATAAGAAATTATGAATTCCCATATCAAAAAACCCCCAACCTTAAATTTTTGTGCATATACGTCAAAAACCGTTGAAGTTATTGTAAAAAACAAAAATGAGGATTCCATATTCAACACCCTGTATCTCTCTTAATATCAACATTTTATTAAGGCTAGTTGGTTTAAATCGCAATATTTCAAAGTGAAGATTCTACTGTATTTCTACTTAGGACCACCTTGTGTATGGACGAAACGTACCTCCATACATATTATACAAACCAGGAGGATTGGGATGACAGTTCAAACGAAGCACTTCATAAACCTCTGTCAAAAGGAGAGATGCCAACTATAAAATCGGGATATTATCATAATTCCATGAACTACGAAAACTATAAAAAGTGGCTTCAAGTTATGCTGATACCAAAATTACCACCAAATAGTGATTTAGTTATCGACAATGGTTTTGGGAAAAGCCTAATACCTTATGAGGTTGAACAAACCTCAGTTCAAAACTTACGAAATCGCCAAAATACTTATAAAAAACATTCGGCTTTACGATTGCCTTCCTATCATCCGGACTTAAATAACAACAAGGCTTCTATTGAAAGTTTTCAAATATCTGCCCTTTGTTTAATACTCTTAATATCTACCTAAATCCAGTCAGACCAACAAAATTTCCAAATCATTGTAATTTCCTGGTAAAATACAGATATAATTGAATAATATTGCAATGTTAAGGTTACTTCAGTTAAAAATAACAATAACATTTTGCATATTAGCCAAGTTCTAGTTATAATAAATAACTACTGACAGCTACTGAACTTCTTTCACATAAGTTAAATTTGCTACCTGATATTTGTGCCTCCGATTGTACCTTTTAACGAGCGTAGACCGAGCGAAGAAGCTTAACCTTTTCGTTCCAAATACGTCATTGCTCTATGGTACGCGCAATCAGTGGGAATCTCCTGAAATCTCCTCGTTATACAGATTCAATATTATTGATATGCATTTGATATATGGGGTCCCATATTATGGACGCATATTCCGAGCTGGAACGAGCGAAATGAATGCTAGCTGCAGATACTATTTTTTTTCAAGGGGCCGTCCGTTCGCCAGCACCACCTCAGCCTTCTGGGCTTATTGTGGATACTAGTGTTCTGACTACAACCTATTCAGCCAATCCGTTCCCTGTATTAGCTCATACAGGTTCTTTGCTGGTTGGTTGTAGAAGTCTTCTGGAGTCATTTGGGTTCTGCCATACATCTTCTGCCTTCTGTGGTCCAGCGACTCACAGTGCTGTTTCGGTATCCTTTTTGCATCTTCTGCATGTAAGGTCTCCGTTATAGAGCCCTATTTTGTTTAGGTGCTCCTTAGTGGGAAAGTGTCCCGTAAGTAGCCCCGTAATGGTGCGTAGTTTGTTCCTGCTCATTAAGAGCAGTTCTTTCGCTTTTTTTTCTGATGATTTTTTTATGGATTTCTTCCCATGTATTTGCCTGGTCGTATTCTTCCAGTGTTTATTGTGTTGTTCTTTCACCCACCCTTTTAACCATGACCTAGTTAAGCATCTGGGGATGCCCACAGCTGGCTCGGGTCCGTTCATCAGAGTTGACGATCCTGCTCTTGCGAGTTCGTCAGCTATTTCATTGCCAGCGATTCCTTTGTGACCTGGGACCCACTCCAGTGTTACACTGCTCCGAGTCGCCAGTCTTCTAAGTTCTTCGCCGCATTCCCATACCTGCCGAGATGTTACCCTAGAGGTTTGAAGTGCTTTAAAGGCAGCTTGACTGTCACTGTAGATTCTGATCTGCCTGTTGTTGTAGGCTCTCATGTTATTTGCCCTTGCACATGCAAGTATTGCATCGACCTCTGCTTGAAATACCGAGGTGTATTTTCCAAGCGAGACGATTCCTTCATATTTGCTCGACTTGCTATGCCCGCTCCGGTGCCGAGCTCATTCTTTGATCCGTCTGTGTACCAGATCAGATCATTCGCTCTACTGAGTGGTGGTGCGTTCTCTTCCTCAAGCTCTTTCCGATATTTAATGACAATCTCGAAGTTCTTGCAAAATATATGGTCATGTGGTCTGTTGGCATTTTGTAGATGTCGACATCCACATGCCTTATTTCTGTGTGTCCTCTCCCATGTGCCCCGTCATGGTCTGATGCTTTTTCCAGACGGGTTAGAGCTGCCCTATATACAGGGTGAATCACGACCAACGGGATGGAGGTTTATAGCGAAACGGTGTAAGTTTGAGGATGTTTTTTACTTTAGTTGTTTGTACATTCATATAGGCTACATTTTAAAATTATTTTGAAATATACAGGATGTTCCAATAAAGTGTGGCGTATCAAAGTTATATTTTTTCTTACGGGACACCCTATATTTTATTGCATTTTCTGATTGCCCCTAAAAAATAAGGTACTCCTTTATAATGGTTCCCTATACCTAAATACAGAGGGTTCCGAGTTATGCTGACTTTTTTAAAAATGTGAACATTTCGAAAAAAATTAATAACTCATTGATATAACAAATTCTAGCGAATATTCTCTCACATCTAAATAGTTGGACATTTGTTGAATGTATTTCACGATTGAGTACTAAATATATATTCACAGGGTGTTCAGAATTTTTAGTTTAATTATTACATCCTTCAATGGGTAATATCGGGCTTAATTTAAATGGAACACCCTGTATTTTGATAATTCACCATACTCAAAAAAATATCCTCTTTCGAATGGTGTAAGGGTGTTCTATACCTAGGTATTATACTTTTCGTGCAATTTACAATTTTCTCAAATTGTATGGTAAATCTATTTTAAAACATGTATGTAATTCTCCTTAAATTTTAAACTGATGATCTGTAAAAAAAACAGTGAAGTTGCCAATAAATATGCACACTTGTAGTTGCAGAGGTACACTAGCTCATTTTTTACCGATAAGTATTTGAGTACATAATAAAACAAAAACACATTTTTAATAAAGCAAATACATAAATACGAGTACTACAAAACGAACAACAAATTATTCAAAGGAAAAAATGAAAGTAAGTATAACTCGGAACCCTCTGTATTTAGGTACCTATAAGGAAACATTATGAAGAAGTACTTTATTTTTTAGGGGCAATCAGATAATGAAATAAAATATAGGTTGTCCCATAAGAAAAAATATAACTGATGCGCCATACTTTATTGGAACATCCTGTATATTTCAAAATAATTTTAAAATGTAGCCTATATAAATGTACAAACTACTAAAGTGAAAAATATTTCTAAACTTTCACCGTTTCGCTATAAACCTCCATCCCGTTGGTCGTGATTCACCCTGTATAAAACTTAAGTTTAGCTAGTTACTTTGTACCATATGTGACAATCATTATTTTTAAAATAAATTATACGAGTAATAATGAGTACCTATAAGGCAATTCTAATGTGAATTAATTTCCAGTTATGTAAACATCCAGTTGAAATCAAGAAAATTCCAGGGAATCATAGAACCATATTACTTGGAGAAAATGCTAGGAAAATCGCTAATGAGATTCACAGTTTTTTCAAAATTTGATGGCGGAAAATGCACAAGGATATTTTGGTCCACAATTCTACGTAAAATCCATCTGCATTTCCAACCTGTGCTTCCCAACGTAATGACTGGACTTTTTCTAAATTTAAACTAGCTACTCTTCCTTTATAAAAATGTTATAATAAATTTCCATTTTCTCCGCCTAGTTTTGAATTTATTTCATAATTACATCTACCAACATTTTTGTTGTGCTGGCATCTCTGCCCTAGAAATTTTACCAATACAGCTAATTTAGAATTGAATCCATTTTAAAGATCCATTTTCACATCTAGAAAAACACTATTCTTTATTACTATAGTTGTATCAGTTTCATAAGACGTGCACTGTACATGGTTTATACAACCTGTACACCAAAAATCAGACGTGCGGAATGGTAAAACATGGAATGATAACTTATATTATGCCTTCTAGCTCTCATATCTTCGGATAAGAGGAAATCAAAAGCAGCGCTTACTTTTTCACGTTCATTTTAAGCTTTTTATATCAAGGGGAAAATAATGTGACCTAGGTATAAGTAACCAATAAAAACTCCACAAGAAACCGCTGAGACTAAAAAGGGCAGAATGACAGAACAAAAATTGTGGTGAACGGTGGTGGTGAAATAAGAACGACAAACTGACCAAGTAGCTTTGAATTATCTCGAAAAGAATAATATTCATTATTATCCCTGAAAAAAAACAGACAACAATGTAAATTCCACCATAAAATCTGCCATATCACAAGATCATTGCACACAAAAATCTATGAAAATCCTGCAATCTGTTTCCGAGATAATTGAGACGTTTCATACTTAAGGCTCACTCTATATACAAAATTTCTTATTTAAAATCATTAATTGACCAGACATGTGGAATATTTTTTCATAAACTTAGTTATCCATATTGTAAATAAACATTAACGTGATATGAATTGTTACCGACGAATACTGAAAAAAAATAGTGAATCTACTTCAATAGAATTGAGGTCGTAGCCTTAATTAATAATATTGTCATTATCGTGTGATACAATGGACAACACAATGGATTTAGGTTTATACCTACGTGAAATGAAGCCATTACTTAACATAGTAACACCTTGAGCAACTAGATTTGTGAAAACAATTCGACTGATTTTGGAATGGAGACGAGCAGAAAATCTGCCTTAGTTTGCCAATTATTAATACTACAAGTCTATATCACAATTTATTGGAAATCTTTTGAGCGATGTTACTTCAATTGGGTATAGTGTATTTTCATCATATTGATAGCTGACAAGCTCATTATAAATTCAAAACGTGGCTGAAATACTTCGGGGTGATTCAAAGACTTAAACAAAATTTTAAGCGCTTCTTCATGTAAATAGGTGTTCAGTTAGCAGCTTTCGCTAGATTCTTCCTGCATAGTGAACCGCAGGTAGCGAGGACAATAGAGCCATAATACCATTACCTTTCATATATTTTCAGAAGTGATAAATTTACCGTGATAGTGCAGTGTAGTTGGGTAAGAATCAGATCCTAGATTATTCAATTCAATTAATTAGTTGGCACTACATAGGTATAAGAAAAATTTGTAGTCCTAAGAAGGGCCGGTTTGTTAAAAACTTGCAGACGAAGTACCTAATCAAAATTTCATTCCATCGGAATCTGACGAATCTTCAACATCAACATTCATTATTATAGTAGATTCAACGGTTCCATCCACGACATTGTCCAGTTGCCACATCTTCTGTTCTTCTTTATGAGTATGACTCACGGCTTTTTTCTAGTTCTCTGCAAACACTTTTGACAAAGAGTTTGGCTGTAATTGATGTAGGTCTTCCAATTTATAAGTTTTATTGTTTCGTCGATAAAGTTTAATAGCATTAAGTTCGCAGTGGTATGGTGGTAATCGTAGTTATTCCACGTTCTAACGCTACTTCGTCAATTACATATTTTCTTAAATTTCGATTTGTGCAGTCTTACAATTCGTAATAATTCTTGTTTAGGCAATCTTTCTACAAGTCTTGAATGATAGCTATTATCTAAAACAATTACAGAATGTTCTGGAATTAAATCCAACACCTGCATAAAATACGGACGCACACGAATTCCCGTCAGGATAACCACTCTACCTGTGTCATAATTGGGGTACGTTAAGCTGTCACTCGAGCTCCCGTCAGGGAGAAAACTGACCTGTTTAAAAGGTGTTTATTTGGGCAGGGATGGGTTGCGCGCA
>CAJUYI010000126.1:173404-188385 GCA_910591695.1 Galerucella pusilla
AACAAATTAAATTGTTTAATTTTATCGGTCACAATAGTCGTAATTATTTTGCAAACTTCAAACCAAATTCCAATGAATGTCCTTACTTCCTAATTAAAATACTGAAAGGTTAAATAAAAAGATCATACGTTAAGATTGACGTCAATCTGGAATACAAACAAAAATAATGTAGTTGTCTTTCGATACATTCCATTTTGTTTATTTGCTGGTGTAACGTACATGTCCAGCGGTGATGTAATAATGTAAGGTGGATTGTATTTAAAATATATTCGTCCACTCCCACATCTGAATTTTCTCATTAAATATTATGCCAAAGACGTACTTTAATGATAGCCATTGAGATACAGAATTTTCAATAAGATACGATTTTACATACAATAGGAATAAAGCAAATCTGATAAGTGTCAAATCAATTGAATTTCCTGTATGTGTAATAATAAAACTTATGTCTGAGAGTAGAAAAAATAGTGTATGCACCTCGCATTCAATGACTATTTAAACATCTTTATTCAAAACTGCACGTAATTTTTATACTCATGTCTTGATAGCCATTATTAATGATCATTGCAGAACATACTATTACATTATAACATACTGAAAACACTACCTCCACATGCCTATTTTGGACAACTAGAATGGACGCAAGAATACGTCATTATATTTTGGCTGAACAATGCAGCGTTTATATTATTATGTCAGTTTTCTTAATCCTTCATCATACATCCAAAAATGCCCATAACTCATCACACCCACACGGGAAAAGCATATCATGTGTCTGTTTAATCATGAGTAGAATATATGAAAATAAAATAAATAATATAGGAAAAGAGATAGGATCCAAGCTTGAGATAGGAGAATAACGGAAACTCAAACTTTCAAAGGTCATTCACTTTCTAAAACTTCTAGTATAAGAAATTTGACAGTCTGCATGAAGCAATGGCACCAGAAGATATACCACCATTTCTGTCACTGGTATCGACCCACTTGCTTCCCAAAAGGCATCATACGCAGGATAGACCCATAACATGCCTCCCAACTATAAAGGAGCAGCGCAGCATCTACACGTCTTTCGAGAATCACTGAAAAGTATTTGATTCCGTTTCACATTCCACGCTTGTTAAAATTCTTGTTGCTTCTCTTGAATCATCAATAAAACACTCGCGAACAAACCTTAATTTACAAATGAATACCTAGAAACTGCAGAAATCTATCGGTAGGGAGATCTTCCAAGAAGACTAAGACCATTTCGGTTTTGTTTGTTTGGCAATCAATCCCCTTTCCAATCTGCTCAACGATACGGATAACAGTGTTAAAATCTAAGCTTGGGTTGGGCTCAACAGCCCAGGCACTTGAACTGAATCTTTGTACCATTACCCATGTTATCCACCTACTTTTATCCCAGAAGCTTCGTGTCTTCTATATAGGCCACCAGTTTTTCTGGAGGGATTCTCAGTAGTTGTGATGGTTGTGTTATCTCCACTCCAAAGTGCTTCCGTCTGAGTCCTTGTGAGTACTCACAGAAGCTGAGTATGAGAGTAGGTGTTTTATCGTGAAGTTATCAGTTTCACTAACTTTGCCCATCCTGTGCAGATGTTTCCTCAGGGTACAGGGTCCAGTCACTAGGTCGTTTACTGTCTTCAAATTTTTCTTACCCAGATTTAACAGTCTGGACGAGAGTTTCTTCTAATTTATTCAGTAGACTTTTAGTATGGAGGTGTCCTTATGTCAGCCTCCATTTGAGTTGGAGCTAGCCAGTTCCCGACTTCCTCTCTTATGTAATCCTTTGTGATTCCACGAAACGGTTACGGCTCCTTCAGAGCCTCCTTTAGCTAGCTGGTCTGCCATTGCATTTCCTGCCATCCCCTCATGTGCTGGCACCCATATTAGAGACACTTTGTTGTCTCTTGTCAGCATGTTAGGGGATTCTTTACAGTTTTTCACCAGTTTAGACGTAGTTGTTGGATTGCTGATAGCTTCAAGCAAAGCCAAGCTGTTGGTGAAAATTTAAATTTTTTGTGCGGTATATCCTCTGATGTTTTCATTAATGCAGGCTATAGCCGCAATCGTCTCTGCTTGAAACACAGTTGCGTATCGACCAAGGCTAAGAGACAGTTTCTTCCTAAGTCCACTTATACCAGCCCCAGTGCCATGGTTTGTTTTGGATCCAACGGTGAACCAGAATAACCTGGTTGCATCACCTGTTTCCTAGGTGGGATGATGATATTCACTCCCTCAGTGAATATGTTCTCCGGTGTCATGCTATCAAAACTCATGTAAAATATGTGTTCATCTAGTATTGTCCCAGTTATTTCAGTGTGTCTTTCTCGAACATTGTTCGGGGACTCTCAATTTCAGCCTAAGAATCGCCATCACTGCCTCCGCCCTCACAAAAAGTTCCAAAGGAGGGCTTGTCCTAGGATTGCAGTTAATATGTTCACTGCCGAGGACACTTCTGTCCTCCTCCACCAGACTATTGTTCCATTGATGATCGTAGGTCATATCACAGTGTGTAGAGCAAGCTGAGCAAGTGAACCACCTCAGGCTGTAGTCCCCAGGCTTCGCCCATCACTCATCTGCATTGCCAGAAAAGCCTAGTCGTCCTGGTAGTAATAGTTTCCAGATGTGCCTTCTAATTCAGTTTGGAATCAAAAGTCACTCCCAGATATTTAACTTCCTTGGATATTTCTAGCTCTTCTCCGAGCAGCATTACTCTACCCTGTGGAAGAACTCTTCTATTCATGAAAGCAGCTAATTTGCGCCGTTTCTCACCTTTTATTTATGGATGACATCAAAATTACTCATCAAACCAGCGTCAAATTCAACATATACTCAATATCATTAAAAATTTCTACAGTTATATGTATACAAATAGGATTTGGATTGGGCAAGAGCAAATTTTCAAATATCGAGCATTATAAATGACATATAAAATGAAAGGACCTACGAATATCTTCAGCAAGCTTAGCTAATAGACCAAAAGTAAGCAAAAATCAAAATAAGAGACCAATTTACTTAAAGGGTAATTACTTTATAGAGCTCTCAACAGCAGTCAGCACCTCATAGACCACAATGGCAACGACAGTAGCAACTAGCACCCTCAAGAGTAAAATTACAACAAACCGCTTTCAGGCCACAACGACTACAACAGCACATAAACAGACCAAGACTGCTCCAACAGCACAGGGTGTAACATCCAGTAGTAGTGTCTAGTATGTCGCCGAGTACACATGTGTGCTACCGGTGTTCTGATAACTTTATTATTAATTCGAAAAAGATCGAATGTAGCTTATGTGATATATATTTTCACATTGAATGTGTAAGAGTTAAAGATCAGCTGTGGAAATCTATTAAAGATAATGCCAATATAAAATGGTTCTGTGAGGACTGTATAGATATTGTGAATGAGAAACTGAAGTTAACTCTCTGCAACAATGGAGAGGAAAAAACTAATAAAATATCAGAAAATACCAGTAAACTAGTGGAATTAATTGAATCTAGTATGACCAACAAACCGTTATTTTCTCAAGTTGTTAAAAATGTTAATAAAATTGAACCTCGTATAATTTAGCCAAAGAATATGAAACAAGTTAGCAGTGAGACAAGAAAGGAATTAGCTAGAAAAGTTAACCCAGCAGATTTATCATTGGCAGTGTCGATGGTAAAACAGGACTCTCAGGGCTCTTTAGTCATTCATTGTGGTGATAAGGATTCCCTAGAAAAACTAAAAACAACAGCAGCCAATCAACTTGGAAATGAATATGAAATACCTAAAGGTGGAAACTTCTGTTAAGCCACGTATTAAAATTGTTAATGTTATCGAGGAAGATCTGAATGAGCTTGATGATTTTATTTCGCAATTTAGTGGTCAAAATTTTACAGATAATATGCAGGAAGATATAAAAGTTATTCGTAAATATAAATCGCATAAGAAAGGTATACAATAATATAATTATTGAATTGTCTGCACTACAATATATTGTAGTTACTTATGCAACAATCGTGAAAGAGTATAATATATGTAGGCTGGAATAGTTATATGTATTATGAATTTGTTGGGAGTTTTGAGGTGTTTTCATTGCTGGAAATACGGCCACCGTGCAGAACATTGTAAAGCCCAATTAGTATGCCCAAACTGTAATAAAAATCATAAAAAAGAAGATTGTACTTCTGATGAATATGAATGTACCAATTGTAGATTCGCTGTAGATGTTTTAAAAATAAGAAATGTTGCTTGTAATCATACTGTGTTCGATACGAAATGTCCAAGCTACTTAAAGCAGATCTCTCGGAATAGAGAGAGAATAAGTTATCAATAGCAATTACATTCTACAAATAATGGTTATATACTTTGTCTTAATATCCAAAAGTTAACCACACATAGAAATAACTGGTGGTAATGTTTCTTTCAATGAGCATTTGAATAAGTTTTATTTAGACAGTATAAATGATATCGTTAATAGCATTTCTACTCCTACAAAATTTACAGAAATTCCTATATTGGCCAATAATGTTGAAATTAACACATTCAAAACTGTTCCATTGAATAATATAAGAGGAAAAATCTTCAATCTGAAAAGTTAGGCAACAGGAGATGACATGTTAACTGTGCAACTACTAAAAGATATTTTTTATGTGGTTGGGTATCCTTTATTAAATTTCATCAATACGTGTTTGCAAACAAGTGTCATGCCTAGTAAATTAAAGTGTGGTACTATTGTTCCCGTTCCAAAAGTTAGTAATCCCAGAAAGCCAGAGGACTTAAGACCAATAAACATTCTTCCAATTATTGAAAAAATAATTGAAATAATAGTTCATGAACAGTTGGGTGAGCATCTCAACGAAAACAATTTATTATTCATCAACCAGTCTGGTTTTGGAAGGCACCATTCCTGTGAAATAGCCTGTCAATTAGTTTCCAACAAATGGAAAAAAGAAATTGATGAAGGAAATATTGTAATTAGTATATTTGTTGACTTAAAAAAAGCCTTTGAAACTGTAAATAGAGATAAATTAGTCGTGAAATGTGAAAAATACGGTATAAAGGGGAGTGTCCTGAACTCGATCAAAAATTACTTGACCGAGAGGTATCAGAAAACTAAAACTAATGGTGAATGCTCAAAGGAGATTGAGACATATTTTGGGGTACCACAGGGTAGTGTATAGGGACCGTTATTATTCATACTGTATATGATGATTTATACCAATACTTACAGCATTATTTCGTCAATTTCTTTGCAGATGATACTTTGATTTCTGTATCTGGTAAAACTTATTTCGAACTGATAAATGTTATGAATAACGAGCTAGACATCCTGAATGAATGGTTGATGGAAAATAAATTAAAGTTAAATGAACAAAAACTAAATGTATGGTACTAGGTAGTAAGCAAAATTGTTATAACTTCAGGCAAGGTCAATATATCATTAAAATTAATAATAGTATAGTAGAATACGTAGATGAAATAAAATATTTAGGAGTTATATTAGATCCTCAGCTCAGATTCCATAAACATATAAATTTTTTGTGCAAGAAAATAGGAAAAAAAGTTGGATATTTTCCTAGAGTTAGTAAAAGTCTTTCACTTTGGTGCACAAAACTTTCAAATTGGTGTACAACACCATCATCTATCCACATTTTAATTATTGTATGTCTCTATTGATGACCTGTTCTAATGAAAATATTCATAAACTACTTCAAAATAAATCAATGCGCATCTTACTTCGCACAAACAGATATGCATTAATTAATGAAATGTTAAAATCATTAAATTTTCTAAATGTATCACAGCTTATACGGGAGTCAAATTTGTTACTAATTTATAAAATCGTAAATAATCAGGCTCCATCATATTTTAATACATATTTGAATAAAAGATCTTCGAATATGAATAATTACAACTTACAAAAGATATTTACCAAATTGAAAGATTTAACTCTGCAATAATGGAGAAAGCATTTAGAATGCTTAAGGTTGTATAACAGCCTACCACTAAGTGTCAAGACTTCTACTACTGTAAAACACTTCAGGTTAAGATTAAGGCACATTTATTTTGTGAATTGATGCTTGTATCTTTTTAAAATTTAAATTTTTGTAATTTGTTATCTGTTTGTTATGTTATAGCTTATTATTAGCTAAATAAAGTAAATTCTATTCTATTCTATCCACAAATTAACTTGTGCAGGTACGTGAATAGGAAAAATTTATTTTATTTCAATTCAGTTTATTATGACTCGGCTCGAGTGCTATTAATGGCATCAGGTGATTATTGACACTTCCTAGTTGAAAAAACTGCATCAAAATTTGAGCGATGGTGTATCAAAGACACACGGAGAAAACAAAAATTCAATTCATCTGACGAAAATTAGTCAAGTCAGTAGCAGCAATACCAAAATAAGCGAAAGACTTTCAGATGAAATTGAATTTATCTTCAAGCAATACAAGATTGAGAAAAGATACTGAGCATTTCAGCTAAAGACAATAATTCCGAAGCATCTGGAGTTAATCTCATTCAAAAGTTTCTGGTATAAATGGATAGTTTTTTGTGCGCAAAATAAAATTTTTCACAATAGTTTGGTACTAAATTCCAACAGAGTTATTAACATCAACATCATGACATACAACTAATTATACACATATTTTCGTAAACTAAAGAAAAAGATGAAAGATAAGGGATACAATATGTGTACCTTATGCTAAAGTCGGTCACTACTTACCATGAGCATGTCTATTGACGCCAATTCCAATGCCAAGTCCATTCCTTCGAGTTTGCTTGATCAAAGTGAATTTCTGGTGTAAAAAATCTCAGTGACAGTGACAGTGACAGTTCGTTCCTCACGAATCTTACAAAATGGCAAGAGCACACCGGTGCTTCTTACTTTCCACTAGATCCTTCACAAATACCTCAATCTTATCGGCAGTATTTCATTCATTCATTCATTTATACGCTTGGGTTGTGCTCAACAGCCCCGGCAGTTGAACTGAATCTTTTTACCCTCAACCATGTTATCTATCTACTTCCATTCCAGAAGCTACGTGTCTTCTGTATGGGCCACCAGTTTATCTAGAGGGATCTTCAGTAGTTGTGATGGTTGTGTTATTTCCACTCCAAAGTGCTTCCGTCTGAGTCCTTGTTAGTTCTCACAGATGCAGAGTATGTGAGTAGGTGTTTCATCGTAGAATTTACATTTTCTGCACATAGGTTCACTAACTTTGCCCATCCTGTGCAGATTTTTCCTCAGGGTACAGTGTTCACCAGGTCGGTATCTGTCTTCAAATTTCTCTTACCCACTTTCAACAGCCTGGACGAGAGTTCCTTGTCTAACTTATTCAGTAGACTCTTAGTATGGATGTGTCCTTGTGTCAGCCTCCAATTGAGTTGGTGTTCCTTATCTAGCCACTTCCCGACTTCCCCTCTTATGTATTCCTTTGTGATTTCACAAAAAGGTTCCGGACCTGTGAAGGCTCCTTTAGCTACCTGGTCTGCCATTTCATTACCTGCAATCCCCTCGTGTACAGGCACCCATATTAGAGACACTTTGTTGTCTCTTGCCAGCATGTTGAAGGATTCCTGACAGTTTTTGACCAGTTACGACCTGGTTGTTGGATTGCTGATAGCTCTAAGCAGAGCCCGAGGTCCGGTGTTCATTTTTGGATTCAACTTCTCCGGGGCTTTCAGTACTTGTTCTTGTTGGCTGACCTTATAATAATTTATTCATAAGTCCAGTAGCAGTAGCATTTTTTTAGATTCATTATTTTTGGAGACCGTCCAGTTAAAGAGGTAGGACATTACAGTAAGACAAGGCCAATTTGATATGTGTATGCTGGAATGGGCTCCCACTGGCTAAAAATGAGAGAAGATGTATTGAATATCGCTGTTTTCAAAAACACTATCAACCGATGAGCTAAAGCTTTAGAGGACTATTGCATCGATTCACCGAATCAGCAGTATTTGCAGGTATCTTGTAGAATTGAGAATGGTTTTTTTGTTATTTCCCAATACAATATTTCGTATCCATGAGATGTTTTCCGTACCATTATCCATAAAAATGGCAAAAAAAATCACGTTTGTTATTTGGGAGTAACCTCCTAAATATATTCTTCATATCGATTTAATTATTCATTTTTGAGTAAATATATGATTAAATATTCTGTGAATATTTCAAGCATCTCCCTGTGGCTAATATCAATATCAGGCAAAGAGACAAGTTAAATAACGGAGCTTCAAAGTAATCTCTAATATTTCACTTTATATCAAATTCAAATAATTCAATGAATTCATCTTCTCAGTGTCGATTCCATGAATTTTAATTTATCTGGAACAATCGACAAAAAAAATTCATTCATCCATTATATAGGTTGACAATTGAAATTCGAGATACCTAATTATTCAGATAATTTTCATATTCATATTTTGCTTATTTAACTTCTTGATAATATTCGCTATACTCAGTCTAGTTCGTCTGCTTAGAAGAACAATTATTAACCATTTTATCGTTTATAGTGTTTCAATATGCAGAATAATGAAGAGCATGATAACATCGTCATCTCTGGTATATCTGGAAAATTTCCAGAATGTACAAACATGGATGAGCTAAGAGACAACTTATTCAGTGGTGTCGATTTAGTAACAGAAAATGATGCAAGATATCCAATAGGTAATAGTTAATACTACAATAAGTAGCTACTATAATATTATATGTAGTAGATTTATTTTTCACTGAATAACTTTGTTGATGAAAAACATAATATGGTTTCTGCGTATAATTTGTTTAAATCTATGTTCATTTAGAAATCTAATCGACGTGAATAAATTCATTCTTCTTCATTTAAATATGGTTTATTAAATTGATGTCTTTTAGGTATGTTAGCACTGTATTCACTTCACCAAATTTCAAGATGTCACTGAGTGGTTCTTTTATATTGTTTCTGCAAGTAGATTTGGTAGTAGCAGGGACGTTCCACTAGGATGTGTTCAACTGTAAGATGAACAGAACATAACTGGCACAGGGGTCGATCTTCTTTGGGTATAGCGTGTATGTCCAATATTCTTATAATTAATTTTTTTTCTGAAGAGTGTGGAGTCTTGGTGATATTTTAGACTAGATTTTATTTCAAGAAGGGTGTAGGTGGAGTGTCCCAGTATGATCGTCAGGAATCTCTGAGATGTTTAAATATGAGTTTTAGGTCGAAATGGATCTGTAAGTTTGTTTTTTGAGTTTTGGTTGTAGCCAGCTTAGCGGCGTTGTGCAGTGATTGCAGTATGTGATGGGGTTCATATTATCGTGATCGTGATATTTTGAGATAGGTAGGTAATAGTATTCCATACTTTTCATGGATTTCTTGTATTAGAGGTTGGTTTTAGTTGGCTTTCCTGATTTCTTGGATTGAGGAGAGAGAGTCTGTGCAGATGGCGACCTTTTTATTCCTTGCCCTTATTATTTTGAAGGCATGGAGGATTGCAAAAATTTCTGCAGTGAATATACTACAAGTGGTTTTAAATGAAACTAACTGTTTCTAAATGACTCCACAATATATTTGTCAATTTACTTGCAATTTACACATTTTTACAAATATATTGTGGAGTCATTTAGAAACAGTTAGTTTCATTTAAAACCATATGATGAGTAGATTCCACGAAGTGAGGGTTAATACAGTTAACTCAATACTACAAGTGTCTACAAGACCAGTTGTGTAAAGGGTTTCGTTTGATGAGGTGACCGCGCAATCTAATACTTTGCTGTTTTTGGAAGCGTCTGTAAATATGATTTGGTCGAAATGCTGTTGGTAGATTTATTTGGTGAATGTTTTTCTCAAGATTATGCTTGGAGTTTCTTGATTTTTGAGTTTCAATAGTGTTGTGTGGATCACTGGTGATGGTTTTTTCCATGGAGATGAAGAGGATATACATAAAGATGATGTCGATGATGGTACGTGTTGATTCTGGGTGGTAATTTGACTCCTCGTTATATATGTTTGGGATTAATTCATAGACTGAGCTGTAAGGATTGATGGACGATGAACAGAAATATTGATATTGAGAATAATATCATACATCACATACACCAAACAAGGGTTATTTCATATGAAATTTAAAAAATAAAAACTATTCAAAAGGGAAATTTCTCTTATCAATAAAGAAAAATAAATCAAACTAGAGAAGACAGTTTGAAATTTATAATGTAAAAATATAAAATAGACTAAAATTTGAATTATACTTGACAAAATAAAAATAAACAAATCACCTGATATATGTAAACTTTAAACCGAACTTTAAACAGGAATCTTGATAACTTTTTTCTAATTTATTAAAATCCTTTTCACATAATTTCAGAGTCTTCAAAAGCTTCATAAAAGTTTCTTGGCTAAAATTAATCTAAAAAGAAATAACCTGAAAAATAAAAAGGCAGGTCTGTGATTAATCCTAATCAAAATATCACAATAATGAACCGTTTAAATGTATTACAAACGTTAACCCTAATCTTTGACTTACACAAATTTGATTGGTTGATGTTTAGATTACGCTCAAGATCAACCTATCAATCGAGAGCTTCAAATACCTACTATGAAGGCGTTACTTTCGTAGCGGCAATAAGTCTTACGTCTTTTTCTACTGTCACGCTGACAGTTCTTGACAGGTCTGTACTTTGTTGTTTACGGTCAATTATTATTTATAAAAAGTGAATATTAATCTTATTGTTTTATTTATATGAATAATACAAAAATATGCATGAATACACGGAAAAACATCAGTATTTTGAAAGTTCTCAAGTATTTTCAGTTAGAAAAAGAAGCTGGTAATTATGAATTGCATAGCCTTTCCGAATTTGGCTAAATACAATACTGATGATCTTATTTATCAAATTTAAGGTTAGCTATATGTCAAAGTAGCAAATAAAATAAACGACATGCCGAAAGCCCGGATATACTTCACAAACAATGACGCACACCAAGGAGGGTATTATTTCAATCATAGTATTTCACAGATTACAAAACTAATTTTTCATTCATTTCGATAAGGTTGGCGAAACTTAGCTCACTACCAAACAATTTCAATTTTTTTTCATGGGCAAGGACACAGGACCGACCTAAAAGTTTTCAAATATAATTAAAGTGATAAAAATGAAAATAAAAAAGATAAATAAAACTGATAAGAATATTTCTCTTCAAAAATCAAATAAAGTATTTTACCTGAACCCAACCTGAGTATTAAAGAGTCCTCAAAGCCGGTAAGTGGTGTATGATACCAAAAACTATAAAATAAATTTCTTAAAATCATTGGCGCCCAGCGAATAAATACATCAATACAAGCAAAATAAAAATTTGATAATAACAAAACAACACACACATAACACAAAATTCGTAACAATATAATATATTTTTTATTATTAATACGCATTGACCATGGAGGTCATTGGCGTCATTGAGGTAGACAGAAAAATTATATAAGTAAGATTCCGAACATCAGTTAATTTAGAAAACGTCTTCAAGTAAGTCCGCTAATTCACATGATTAAACTGCACCTGATGTCGTTTCGCCATTAATTGTGGACATTGGATGAGAAGGTGCTTGACAGTTAGCGTTTCATTACAATAGTCACACTTTGGTTTAAGATCGTTGCTGAAGAGATGGCTGTGTGTTAGACAAGTGTGGCCTAAGCGTAGTCTGGTTAGAAGCACTTGATCACGGTGATTTTTGGGTAATACAGACCATGGTTTCGTTGACTTCTTGACCCCTTTTAACTTAGTTTTTGCACTTTTCCACCGGTTCTCCCTTTCACTTGAGCATTAACTTCACTTTTTACATCCGCACTCACTGATAAAAACTAGTTGTTTCCGCATTGCCCTTTTCTGCAGCTTGTATGGCATATGTGTCTGCTTCTTCGTTGCCAGGGATTCCTAAGTGGGATGGTATCCAGACCATTGTAAAATTGATGTGAAGGTATTGAAAGGGATGGAGAAGTTAGTAATTGGATAGTCGCGAAGAATCACTTTCGGCTTCTGATGTCTCCGTGTCTGAGATAGTCATCTGAAGGTGGATTAGAAGTTTGTTTGTAAAAAGTATTGACGTCTCAGGTGGAGGGAAGGTACGGTAGCTTCCGCATATACTCAGGGCTATTCTCACTTATAAATTATAATTGCACAAGTGATTTGTATTTCATCGGGTAAATTTGGGTTGTTTAATGAGAAACTGTTTCCTAGCAATTTGAAAAGAATAACTGTCAACTATTAAAAACACGACACCGAAGGTGGAGTGTTTTTAGGTTGACAGTTATTCGAGTCAAATTTCTAAAGGAAACAGTTTAGAATTTGAACAACACAAATTTACCCAATATCAATACAAACCTCGAGTGTAATTCGGCAGGACAATTTAATGAATGAGAAATTTGGAAACAAATCAATGCAAACTTTATTTATGAAACATTAAAAATAAACACATTCTTATTTTAATGTACAATTATTAAAAACGCAGTTATTGAAATTCATACTAGGAACAGTGATATTGATGAACAAATGAATAAGTGAAAAAACCACTAGTGTATTTGTCAACAGTAAAAACACAAGAGCTTTTTTTTATTGGATAAATTGTTCTATGCAACGGAACAGTTTTGCCAATCACTAATTTTACGAGAAAAACTGGCATGATAAAATCGCGACACCGAAGGTGGAGATGGAGATGATTTTATCTAATGTCAGTTTTTCGAGCAAATTTAGTGATTGGCAAAACTTTGAGTTAAAGAGAAATTCATCTGATAAAAGAAAAGCTCGAGTGTTTTTTGGCAAGATAAATTAACGACAGAATATTGAAATTATAAGTAACCAAACTTGCGACTCATTGTCATTGTGTAAAAGTGACGTCCGCTTACTAGATATTGAGGAAGAGGAGTTTTTATCGCGATAAAATAGGATGCACCTTTTTTATCGATGTCAAAGTGACAATAACATTTCCAGGTATATGACATTTCAACATTGAAGTTAATTTATCGCTGTAAAAGTTAAAGCTAACTTTTGCCGCTGTCAAAGTGACAATTGCACTGTGGCATATGCGATTTTTTATACTTGAATTAAATAGTAAAGTGGTTATCGCAGTTATTAACCATAGCAACTCTGCTAACAACTTTCTATAATGACCTTAGTAACCACTTGCGAAATTTCAGTATTCTCTATTACACGGTTGGCAACTGTTATAATAACAGCCTCCAAGACCCATACGTGAAAATGGACGTGACAGCGCCGCAAAATAGTTCTAATGTGCGGAAAATAGGTCGTTTCTTTGCTTTGACAGAGTAAGCAAATATAAACTTCAAATATTTTTGTGGTTGTTTATTTTTTCGGTGAAGCTAAATTGAAATTATGGAAGGAAAGTAAGTACTTCCATCTTCTGTATTTGGAAACCTTATTTCCCTATAAATGTCACAATTCCGCTAACTGATGCTTGGCTTGCTGAAAAATGTAAAGTTGTACCAGCATAAGCTTGGTAGCATCCATGGGCATAAAAAGTAATAATATCAAATGATTGGGTAGAAAGTACTTCAACTCATTCATAAGTTCCAAAACTATCTCTTTATTCATACTACACAAATTTTAAGATGTAATATCTGGCAATTCGAAAGGATTACTAAAATCTCTCAAGTATCTTTTTTCGGTTCTTAAATGTTCTCTAAAAAAGTGACCATATCAATTATAATCTTTACAAATGTCTAGCGGCACACATATTGAATGAATAAAAAGTCTATATGTACTAAAAATGCCATTCTTATTAATTTAAATTATTTAACTGTTCACATTTTTTTTTTCGGGCGGATATAGGAAACTCATGTTCGACTGGGTCCTCAACCAGTACCCAGACAGTGATGATGAGTCCATCCCCACGGAGATGCCTACCAACCAAACCCACCTCAAACTCGCCGTTACTTCCGCCTTGGAATCACTACACTAGCATACGTCAAGACGGGCGGCGGTCCCTCACACATTCTCCATCATCTTCTTCCTTCTATCACTCCTACCTCTCTCATGCCATAGCGAATCCTTCTTTTCCCCTAATCATGCTCTCTACTGTGCCACTTATCTCCATCCATTCCTCCTCGCCCCTCAACATAATCTCCACCATATTTTGCCAATACACCGCCTCTCCCAGTTTATTTTCTAACTTCTTCAAAACTTCCTCATTCTTCCAACATCTAAACACATGTCCCACATCATCCTCCACTTCACATCTCTCGCACACTCCAGTTTCTCCACTTGTCATTATGCATAGCAACTCTTATAGCGACTTCACTTAAATAGTGAATACCACATTCGCGCTTAGCAACTAACCTTGAACATGCCGACAATTTACAGTTGCTATCCATACCAACTTTGCTTAGTGAATAGCCCTGAGTGTGTGAATTAGGCTGGAATTGAAGGCGCCTAGAAATATGAGGAGAAGTTAATTTGGGATGAGTTATCTCCATTCTTTTTTTCAATTATCAACAAAAAGATTACAAAAAATCAAAATATGTTAATACTTTGAGATGGCCGTTTTTTTACCTGTTTTTTGTGTTCAATCCTAGGCATCTGGAATTTACCTACAAGAACAGGAGTAATCGGAAATATAGAAAAATTCGATGCATCCTACTTCAATATTCATCCCAAACAAGCAGCTGTTATGGACGTTAGACATAGGCTTATGTTAGAATCAGTTTACGAATGTATAATAGATTCTGGATTCAATCCCAGAGAGCTAAGAGGATCCAAGATTGGTGAGTAATTTTTCAGAAACACAATTATTGAAATCACAGCAATACAATTGAAATCTTCTCGATACTGAAGACATTCGTCTACCCCAGTAAGGTGAGATCTTCTGATCCTACTCATTTTGTGTGAGTGTAAATTTTATGGCACGCACAATAATTTATACTTACTTCAATCATCTTCATGGAATTGTAACTGTTAAAATTTGTTTCAGGGGTTTACGTTGGAATCTCAACATATACCAATGTACAC
>CAJUYI010000126.1:198385-227284 GCA_910591695.1 Galerucella pusilla
GTGCGGCATAAGAATATCCATTCCCCATTGAAGTAGGGCTGGTCTTAGTCCGTCAGGTCCTGGTGACTTAAAGGGGGAGAAGCCCGATATGGCCCACCTTATCTTGTCCTCATCAATTACTGCAGTAGCAGATTGCCAGTCGTATTGTGAGGGTGTTGTTGGCACTTCCATCCAGTTTGACGTTCCAGGAAAGACAGAACCTGGGAAGTGAGTTTCCATAAGAATCTCAGCGCTCTCTTGAAGGTTGGCGGCCTTGTCGCCATTTTCCCTTGTCAGGATGCTGATACTCTTATGGTGGTCGTTTGAGAGTGCCTTCTGTAGCCTAGAAATTTGTGAGAAGTCTTCGACTGCCTCACAATAGGCTCTCCGGGCTTTTCTTCACTTTTGTCTGCAGACTTTTTTGAACTCTTTGAGGTTGGCTTTATACATTCCCCAGTCCTCTTTGAGTTTTGTTCGTTTTGCCTTGTTAAAGGTCGTTCTCGCTGTCTTTCTGCTACATCTGTCCTCTTCGGGTCACGGGATTTTACAGTGGTCCTGAGATCCTGGCTTACCGTATAGGTCAGCCAGCGGTGGTCTGACATAGAAATATGATCCGACACCTGCCAGTCCTGAATTTTGTTTGATATTTGGGCTGTCGCCAGCGTAATATCTATTAATGTTTGGCTAGGGGCGTTAATAAATGTCGGATCCGTGCCTCTGTTTAAGATTGTTAGATCTTTCCTAATTATATATTCATAAAGAGACTTACCTCGGGCGTTGATATCCTTGCTGCCCCAGCTCAAGTGGTGTGAATTTGAGTCGCAACCCAATATCAGCTCCACTCTGTGGTTGAGGCAGTGATCCACTAGTACCTCCATCTCTTTAGTCGGTGGTAGGGTGGCTGCATCTGAAGGTAAGTACACCGATGCGAGTACCAACGCCGTATATTTGCCCTTTCCATCTTGACATTCCGCTTCAACCGCAGTAAGGTCTGAGGTGCAGAATTGTGCCATCGGAAAGGCTCTGTATTTCCACTATTCCACTATTGAGATTTTCTCAGTGTTGATGAGACATCGAGGAACAGAAAATGAGGATAACATCAATATATTGGATGTGAACTTTCTCCAACCATCTAATAGTTGAGAATCTGTACTGGGTTCATCCCATTCGAAACCTTTAGCCCATAATTGTTGCATTAAAACTTTTGCTTGGACTATGACAGGGTTGACAAGTCCTAGAGGGTCGTAACATTGAGCTATTATCGATAGAGCCTTACGCTTAGTGAGAGGATTAACGTCGAGAAGGCCGGGTATTGTGATTTGAAATATATCCGAAGTAGGGTTCCATTTAAGGCCTGATACTTTACAAGGGATGTCCTGTGGATTGAGGTTTTTGTCAGAGATCTTCCCTTGGTCTAGAGTAGATGAGAACTTTGTCGAATTGGATCTAAGCTTATGGAGTGTAAAATGAGCTGCAGCTAGTATACAGGAGAGGTCGTTTTGTAGAGAAGGTAGTTCATTTTCTGAATTAGTACCTGTTAGGATGTCGTCAACGTACGTTTGGTGCAGAATGGTCTGGGAAGCTTGAGGAAAGTGTGGGCTAGTGTTTGCTACCTCTTTGAGCACTCTACATGCTAGGTATGGAGCACTTTTCTGTCCAAATGACACGGTATTGAGTTCAATACATGTCAGCTCATCCGTGCAGTTGTCTCTCCATATAACATTTTGGAGAAATCGATATGTCGGATTCATTTTTACCTGTCTGTACATCTTAGTGATGTCAGCAGTTAGAGCAAATTTAAATGTTCTGAAACGAATGAGAATGTCATAAAGTTCAGACTGAACTACAGGTCCTCTGAGTGAAATGTCATTGAGGGATAAAGAAGAGGTGGTTTTGGCTGAGAAGTCAAATACTACTCGCTTCTTTGTAGTCAAACTCTGATCCCGTATTACACAAAGATGAGGCACAAAGTACTTGTTGTCTGAAGAAGAGTTTTTAAGAGATAGAGGGACTACTTGAGCATGACCTAGACTTATGTATTCGTGTAATAGGGCTTGGTATTCTTTTTTCAATTCACAATTTTTGTCCAGCTTTTTCTCCAAAGACAAAAATCTATTTTTAGCTTGGACAAACGAGTCCCCTAGATTTTGGTAAGCTAGAGGAGTTATGAGAGGGAGGTCCACTTGGTATCGTCCATCTGGGAGTATCTGAGTGGTTGATTCAAAAATTGACTCTGCTAGGTCATCTTGCTCAGATGTTTTCGTCTTAGTAGAGCCTTGTTTCTGTTCAATGAAATTTTTAAGCAGAACTTCCAGATTGTCGTCTTCTCTACAACTACTGGTTACGTGGAGAGAATGAGCCAATAAGTTGCTTATAGAGTTGGGTCGCGCACACTGTGGTGGTACGACTCCCAGATAGTATCCATCCTAGATGAGTATGGAAAAGAGAAGGGTATCCCTTCCCTAACGACTGTAGGCCAGGAAGGAGAAGCTCATAATAGATATCTGCTCCTAATAGAAGTGATATTTCTCCTGGTGAGTGAAAGTTCTCATCAGCTAATTGACTGAGAAGGTGAGAAGGAATATTTAATTTGGATCCATCTATTGGTACTTGAGGAAGTTGATTTGTGATTTTGGGGACAACAGCACATCGAACTGAGAACGTCTGAGCAGATGTTCTATGAGGGTATATGTTGATATCTACCATTTCACTGATGATATCGGATTTATTGAGAATGCCCGAGACATGTAAATTCGTTGGATAACGTTTCGTTTCTGCCAAATTGGCAAGATCAGCAGTTATGGAGGAACTTTGGCTACCAGAGTCTAGAAGAGCTCTAGCGGTTATAGGCCGACCCTGCTTTGGATATAAATGCACTTTGGCAGTAGCCAGTAAAATATGAGACCCCGAAGCATTGAGTGCTGATAGCGCAGCTGTTTGCGGAGAGACAGACCCCGGAGATTGATTTAGAGGGCAAGGAGTTTGATCGATTCTTTGAAGTTGATTTGGCCGAGATTGGCCTTGATGAGAGTTATGAGACAAAACGGAGCGAGAATTCGAGTCATAACTTGAGTTAGAGTTGGAGTAGGAGCTAGAGTTTTGATGACTCTGTCATGTTGTTAGATGGAGAAGAGAGTGATGTTTCTTCCGACAAGCCAAGGATGAGGATAAGCTCGAGAAGAACAATTATGAATCGAATGACGAGCACCTAGACAATTGTAGCACAATCTGCTCTGCTTAACAAAGTCAATCCTCTCAGATACTGCCAAACTACAAAAACTGGAACATTTGTAAATGCGGTGGCCTGTAGCCTTGCAATAATCACAGCATATTTGAGGAACTGACCTTGTGTTATCTCCAGAGTTGAGATAAGGTTGGACCGAAGACGTGTGACTTACCTGGGGCTGAAAATTTGCATTGTCATTTGACTGAGTGTGTAAAGCTATTTGAGGAGTATGAATTTTGGGCACAGTACCCTTATAATGGTGCTGATTAACATTTGATGAGTTTTTGTTATTGTTGGTTTGAGATTCTTGGTTGATATTTTCTAAAATAACACTCCTTCTCTGCAAAAAATTGAAAAACTCTTTTATTGTTGCTAATTGATTGATTGCAGCTTGCTCCTCAAATGCTCTTTTTGTGCTATAATCGAGCTTCTGCTCCAAAGTGTGAACTATTATTGCATCAAAAAGTTCCTCTTTACTGAGGTCTACTGTCTCCAATGCATCAATGATAGCCTTGGAGTTTGCTGAAAATTGTCGCAGGTTGTGCGCATTTCCTTTTTGTATAGAGGGAGTTGAGAATAACTGCTGAAAATGCGCAAGTACTATTTGTTTTTTATTGCTGTATCGTTCAGCCAGAAGAGATAAAGCTATATCGAAGTTATCATCAGTTACATTCAACTTCTCTAATATCTGAAGAGCCTCACCTCTCAGGTAAGATTTGATATAAAAAAACTTGCTAAGCATTTATTTTCAAAGTCTTCTCTGTTTTCAGTGTTCGTTGGGTCATCTAAATCTTCTATTTCATCCTGGATATCATTATAAGTTTAGAGTGATTGAGCGAGTATATCTATTCTACTCTGCAGATGATGCTTATCTCGACAATCCTTATTGGCGTCGTACCAGTTTCCAATTCTGGATACTTGAGCTTTGCACCTTTTACGTTTGCTTTTTAAAGCTTCCATCTTGTATGGAAATTGTTCTCGAGCTTGTAAGAGTTTAAAAATAAATCTCCCGTACCATTGGGTACTATTGGCTTTCGATACCAAAATGATTATTATTTTAATACAATTTACAATTTTCAGTTGACCATTTTCTTTCTCCTGCTTTCTTGTTTTCTTTCTTGAGCACAAACACGAATGTCTTACACTAGTCTTGCACTAGTTTTTATTTATTTGGGAGAGCACTTTCTTGTTTAAAGTTAGATCACTGTCTTTTGTAACAATTTTCTTGTTTATTCAACAATGAATTCGATGATGTGAGGGTCTTGGAAATGTCTTCTGGATTAGGTTTAGAGTGACGTTAAAATCCGGTTCGAATTGACCATGAAATAATCCTCTTCTGTATGTTCCTTGTGGTATATTATTCATTCTTTTTTTTAATTTCTTGGGAAATTAAACCACAATATTTTTAAATTCTTTATTTCAACGTTTCGGTAGCGTTCCAGCTACCGTTGTCAAGAAAAAATGAGTAGAAATTAATTTTTTTATCCCTAACTGACACAACAGAAAAAATTTGACAACTAGACAATCAAAAATTATTTTGAAGTTCAAGACTGCAAAATTTTGTTATCAAATTTTTATTAAGGTCCATTCATAGTAGATCATATCTGTGGCAAAATGTGAGATGAAACACTTCATTTTATGACATTCCAACGATATGATAGTCTACTAGAAATGGAAATCCAGTGAAGTGCACGTTCCAGGAACGGTTTTAATTGGGATAGCGCGTTTCTTTCGCTTATATTGGAAATGTTAATAAAACGCGTTTCTTAATAGTTTTTTTGTGTATGAATATTTAAGTTTTTGAAATATGTATACTCAGTTTTGTGATTTTGTGTATTGAAATTTGTATCGATTAACAACTATTCAAATTATAAATCATAAGAAAACCTGGATAAAAACTTAAGATGCTATCCTGATAACGCAGGTAATTGATTATTGGAAATTTCTCTTTCTAACATTAGTAACCAAATTTGACTACAATCGGCTGATATACTAGCTACACATTTATCTGCATTTAGTTGTATTAAAGCACTTTCTTTTATTTTCCGTCTTTTATTATTGGGTTCTTTTAATATTATTTTTGATGAATCCCATTGAATTTGATGACCCTCTTCCCAAGCATGTTTGCAAATAGCTGACTTAAAGAATTCCCTATCTTTGATATATTTTTTGTGTTCGTTTATTCGTACTTTCAATGGTCTAGATGTTTCACCTGAATGAAATTTGTCGCATTCACATGATATTTGATATATGCAGTTTTTTGAAGATTGTTCTTCATTCTTTGGTTTCGTTTTTGTTAGTATTGATCTCAATGTATTATTCGATTTCAAACTTGTTCTAATATTGAATTGGTTACCAATTTTTTAAATTCTTTCTGACAAACCCTTAACACACGGTATTGTTAAGTTCCTAAAAATTATGTTAGCTGAATTATTAATATTATTGTTATGGGGTTTTAACAATGAACCCCTCTCTATATGCTAAATCTCCTTATTTACAAATTCTGTAGGGTAATTATTGTTATTTAAAACATCTTTTAAAAAAGTTTTTTCCTTTGTTAATTGATCATCACTAGAACAAATGATTCTGGCCCTATCGTATAAAGATTTTACTATCCCTTTTTTTAACGCTTATAGAATGATTAGAGTCAAAATTCAAATATCTATTAGTGTGTGTTGGTTTGCGGTATACACTCGTTTCATACCCTGTAGATGTTTTATTAATAAGAACATCTAAAAATGGCAAAAAAATGTTATTTTCAATTTCAATTTCAAATTTTATAGATTCCTCTCCTTCATTTATATTTTTTTTAAAATCATTAAGAGATATTAAATCATGAGGCCATATTGCGAAGATGTCGTCTACATATCTCCACCAGACAATTGGTTTTAATTTTTGATTATTCACTATTTCGGCTTCAAAATGTTTCATGTAAATATTCGACAAAATTGGTGAGAGACAAGAGCCCATGGCAAGACCGAAATTCTGTTCATAAAAATCATTATTGAATTGAAAATATGTTTTTGTTATACATAATTTTAATAATTCTATTATTGCTGTTACGCTCAATTTGGTTCTTTCTGTAAGGGTCTGATCAATTTCTAATTTTGATTGGACAAGTTCTATTGTTTTTGGTACCGGTACATTCGTGAAGAGACTAACTACATCAAAACTTACCAAATAATGGTTTTTGTTGAAATTCAAATCTGATAGCTTTTCTATAAAATGATTGCTATTTCTGATGTATGAATTTGTCTGTCCCGCGAGGGGTTCAATAATTTTCAATATAGGTATGATTCGATAGTTTACTGCATGGGGAATTAATCGTGCTACAAATTGGTCTCAATGGTATGTTTTGCTTATGAATTTTTGGCAGACCATAAAAATGTGGTGGCTTACTGTATTTAGGTGTTAACATTGTTCTTTCACGACTAGCAAATTCGTTCTTGAATTTGAAAAGTGTTTTATAAATTTTGTTTTCAATAGATTTGGTAGGATCATTTGGTAGCTTAGTATAAGGGCCATTTATTAATAAATCCATTACTTTTGAATCATAGTCAACTTTGTTCATGATAACTGCATATATCAAATATCATGTGAATGCGACAAATTTTATTCAGGTGAAACATCTAGACCATTGAAAGTACGAATCAACGAACACAAAAAATATATCAAAGATAGGGAATTCTTTAAGTCAGCTATTTGCAAACATGCTTGGGAAGAGGGTCATCAAATTCAATGGGATTCATCAAAAATAATATTAAAAGAACCCAATAATAAAAGACGGAAAATAAAAGAAAGTGCTTTAATACAACTAAATGCAGATAAATGTGTAGCTAGTATATCAGCCGATTGTAGTCAAATTTGGTTACCAATGTTAGAAAGAGAAATTTCCAATAATCAATTACCTGCGTTGTCAGGATAGCATCATAAGTTTTTATCCAGGTTTTCTTATGATTTATAATTTGAATAGTTGTTTATCGATACACATTTCAATACACAAAATCACAAAACTGAGTATACATATTTCGAAAACTTAAATATTCATACACAAAAAAACTATTAAGAAACGCGTTTTATTAACAACATTTCCAATATAAGCGAAAGAAACGCACTATCCCAATTAAAACCGTTCCTGGAACGTGCACTTCACTGGATTTCCATTTCTAGTAGACTATCATATCGTTGGAATGTCATAAAATGAAGTGTTTCATTTCACATTTTGCCACAGATATGATCTACTATGAATGGACCTCAATAAAAATTTGATACCACAATTTTGCAGTCTTAAACTTCAAAATAATTTTTGATTGTCTAGTTGTCAAATTTTTTCTGTTGTGTCAGTTAGGGATAAAAAAATTAATTTCTACTCATTTTTTCTTAACAACGGTAGCTGGAACGCTACCGAAACGTTGAAATAAAGAATTTGAAAATATTGTGGTTTGATTTCCCAAGAAATTAAAAAAAAAAAAAAAAAAAAAAAAAAAAAGAATGAAATAATCCTCTTCAGAGCTTTCAATTGCTCCGACTGGGTTATTTTGATGAGACTGTTAGTGGACTGTATTATTTATTTTAGAATTTTCCTGTGGTCCCAATTTGCAGTTTAGGGTTAAACAAAATATCTTGTTCAACAAAGTAGAATCTATTTACAACTACGGTACTAATATCTAATTAGAGCACATGACACAACAAATACTAAATAAGTTTGTGGAATAACCCACACAACCTGCTTTACTTTTAAATTTTTTATGGATTGCACTTGAACTATTAAATACTAGGTTTTATTTTTTCCATATTTAGCGCATGTGATGCACAAGCTGCCGGCTGAGCATTAGCAGAGAGTAAAAAATGGAAGCCAGCGCCATTTTTTTACACGACTTGACTTTTTTCGCCCTGTTGAGGGTTACTGGTAATATTTGACGAGATGTCGGTAAATTTATCCAGACAACTTTTCATATGATGTTCATGTGGTGCAAAGATCTTGCATATTATTAGGAACAATATTCACTTTCCAAAGAAATCTTTATGTGGAGAAAAAGAAGTTTCTAACTTGAGATATAAATGTATTAATAATTCATAAATCTGACATCAAATGTAACTCGAAATTTGGACGGAATTCTTGAAAAAATAAAAAAATTTATGTTATCAAATGTCAGCCGTACTTGACGTTCTTGAAAATGGTACATTTGGCAGCAATTCGGCAGATTATAAAGAGAACAGATACGAAAGCTCGACAGAGAACAGTAAACAGAGAGAGAGATGGGTGGACATACTCATTTAAATGCCTATCGCCTTATGTCGACTCCGTTCGGGCTGCTTCGCGGAATTTGTCAACAGGGTTGTCAATTTGCATAATAATTCCTTCAATTCACGATCATAGGTAAAATATTTTATAAGCATTTTTTTCAAGTATGATAGTTATACAGATACAAATATTCGATAATTACTTGTTTTAAATCAATTTTATTAACATTAAAAGAATTGTACAATTAAAAAGATTATTATGTATAAAAATCATACCATAAATATATACTTTTTTCACAAACCACATCCTTGGCAACCATGCACAATAACGGTGACGTCTAACCTAACCCAACATAATCAAAACGTCAAAACATGCTCAAAATCACTTGTAATCTGTGCTCAAAATTCATAACGCCATTTTTGTTTGCTTCATTGTTTGAAGGTGTTCAATCGGCGATATTAATTGTGTTATTTGACTAATCGATTGTGCGTTGTGGTAATATTGACTAAGTATAAAAATATAGTGGTATAGATTATTATTCTTATTAAATGAATAAACATTACGGCAGAGTGTATTGTTCATACAGAGACTGTCCAAATAAATTTCATTCGGAAAGAAAAATAAAGCTCTTCCGATTTCCAAGGGATGAGAGTATCTAATTTAATATCCTGGCCTATGATAAAAGAAAGTTTAAAGTTTTTGATATTAACTTAGGTGCTACAAATGATTATCGAAATTCTCCATTGCTTAGGTGTATATTGTATTCCCTTTGATAATGAATAAATTAAGAATTATTTGTACTTTAAAATTTGGTTAATTTTTGTAATTATTTGTGTTATCTAAGAATGTATTTATTAATTTATCTCCCAAGAGTAATGACTATTTATAACAAATCATAGAAATGTACATATAGGTATTTAATAAATACATAAATATATACTTTTTTCTTATTCTTTTGGGAATCAAACCACAATAATGTTTTTATTTTTTATTTCGACGTTTCGGTAGCGTTCCAGCTACCGTTGTCAAGATTAACTAGTAATAAAATTGATAAAAAAAATTTTTTGGTCCCTATCTGACACAACGAAAAAATATGACAACTAGCTACCGAAACGTCGAAATAAAAAATAAAAAACATTATTGTGGTTTGATTTCCCAAAAGAATAAGAAAAAAGAATAAGTAATGCCACAAGGAACTTACAGAAGATACATAAATATATATTCGATTATGATTATTGTTTTAATTCATGGCGCAGAAAACTTCCAAAAAAACTAGATCCGGCACTAGAAATTGTTATTGTCCCCGAGTCAACAGTGCAATTTGGTAAGACATTCAGAAAATATTTTAAACTGGCAACATCGCGGCCATAACGAGTTAAAGGTCCAAGATCATTGGTCGCGTTCATCCCAACAAAGTTGATCAGGTAGCGATTTTTAGAGTAATCCATCAGTTCGTATTTCTGCTGAACGTGCTAATAAAACCATCGACATAATAATATGTCAAATGTCAATGAATACAACAGCAACAACAATTCAATTTTATTTGATATATACGACAATTATGAAACAGGTATTACTCCTAACCATTGAAAAATGGGATTTATTTACAATAAATTGAACTACCCACTTTGGAGCATACCATAAAGAGTTGAATTTCCTGATAAACTATACAATTTATTGATGAAATAATAAGTCATCTCCAGCTGTTCACTCATTTTCACTAATATACAAACTAAAATATCTCCTAACAAAGATATTTATATTTCCAACATATGTCATAAATGACAGTTAATGCATCATCAATCGGTAGCGTGTAGAGTATTTTAATTCTGATTGAAAAAAATGGCGACTCATACTACATTGCTCAATCTGATCAGTTAACAAAACACGCGTTCAGCAGGAAATTGATTATCTCTTCGGTAGCGCTACGTTGTGATGAGCGCAACCATTGACGACGGAGCTGAAAATCGTTTGATGTTTTACCGGGATTCGTATCTGTTCTATTTATAATCTGTGAATTCGGTACGATATGAAATACAAAATTCGATATTACATTGTATTGTTCATTTCCCGCTCTCCTTACCCATTTGCTTGTGATAAATTTCTCATATATATAAATTGGCATTGATTTCTAGATACCAAATTCTCAATATATTTTTTTTGTCTGAAGGTTACATATGTTATCACAAGATGGTAAATGTAGAGTTTTTTCCACGGAAAGAAGTGGATATGTTCGTTCTGAAACTGTTAGTTGTATCTTCCTTCAAAGAGAAAGCAAAAGTAGAAGAATTTATGCAACCGTTCTCGGTGGAAAATTTAACACTGATGGTTACAAGAAAGAAGGAATCACATTTCCATCTAGTCAACAACAATTCAACTTGATGAATGAACTATATAGTGAAATCAAAGTGGATCCTAGAAATGTTGTTTATGTGGAAGCTCATGGAACTGGTAAGTGTTCTTTTTTCATCTTTAAAATTCGGGAATTCGGGGAGCTATACCAAGTTTTTGACTGATTTTGCAAAAAATCGATAGTACCCACATATTTTTGAGAAAAGTTGTAACGAAAAATTCGACTATTTCCCTCACAATATCATTCACAATATCTTCTCCATTCTACGTATTTTTATGTTTATAACTTCGTTTATTTAAATTAAAAATTTCAGGAAAATAAAAAGCTAGAGGTGGGCACATTTTTCGTTGTTTTTAAATATTTCAACTTGAGATAATGCTCAACAATGTTGCACTAGTGGGCCACCTCGCATTAAACACCAATTAAAGTTTTAACGCATTTAGATAGGGTTCTGTCATATTTAACATATATAACACTCAATTTATGTCGAATATGATAGAACCAAACCTGACCGAGTTAAAATTTTGTTTTTACTATATAATTTGCTTTCCATTACGAGAGCAGCGAAACGAGAAGATAGACCCGTTTTATCTCGTCTGACGAGAGACGGCCTTCCCTCGTCTCGGCTCATCCCATGGCAACACTAGAAATGCTTTTATTTGTTGAAACCAGGAGTTTTAAATTGATTAATATGAACATATTTCAATTCTATATAATTCCATCCTAATTTTTTACGATGTTAATAATAATTTCTTTGATGATTTTATTTTCGAAGTATGTATTGCGGTCGATTGACTTGATTTCGCTGTTGCAACCAAAATTTGGATAAAACTTGGACAGCCTAGCAGTGGGCTATAATAGCAAATGTAACGAAATAAAAATTATTATGTGACCCATATTCCTCATTGATATATTATATGTTTTGGATTCACTTGTACATAGGTACCACCACTGGAGATTTGGTTGAAACTGAAGCTATTACACGACATTTTTGTAAAAATAGATCTAAGCCTTTATTAATTGGAGCTGTCAAATCAAATCTGGGACATAGCGAAGTAGGTGCTGGAATGTGTTCTTTAGCTAAAGTGATATTAGCTATGGAAACAGGTGTCATACCTGCGAATATAAACTTTGAGCCCATGGATTATACTCTACCAGGAATCAAAGATGGAACGCTACAGGTGAATAGAGGATGATTTCTAATTATTAATTATGTTTTAGTATTTCCACTTTTCAGTTGCCTTTTGGAAACAACAATATTTTGCATCTGCCACTGCTAAATGGTAACGTTTATCGAAGAATATTTCTGATAAATTGTATGGCAAACGATCTAATCTTGCTATTACTGACTGTAATCGTTCATTAATAAGTTTAGGTGAAGAGAGATCCATTTGTGGAAACAAATTAGAGGAAGTGATTTGAAATTCAAAATCACTTCCGTCATAGAATAGTCCGCTTACTAACTAAACATTTTAGGTGGTGTATCAAGTGAAAGGGGGAGTTTTTAATCAGTTACATACAGATTATACTCATTTGTTCCAAAAACTTGGGAAAAAATAGCTTTATATCAAGTTATTTACTTTATTAACAGTTTCATGCAAATAAATTGGACTGAATTGCCATTTACGATAATATATTTTTTTCACATTTCCAAATAAGCCTTGCGGCTGAAGACCGCTACAAAATATTGCTTCTTACCAGTTCGCTGACAGCATCAAATGACCAGGTGGCAGATGGCAACAAGGCAAAAAGTTAGAAATAGTCGCAAGTATCTACAACTAGTGTACAATGCTAGGAATTATCAGGGAATTAGAGTGCATAATAGGGAATTAGCAGGCATTACTGGGGAGTTTAGGGAGATCACTGGTAATTAGTGAGTAATGCCCAAGTTGCGTATAGGTGTACACAAATTGGATCAACTGTTTATCTGGATATAAACTCAACTTTTATAAAACGTGGTAACATTTAGTAGGATGTTACTACACTATTTCATTACTGATTTCAAAATAAACATTGGTTTTGTATATTGGCATAGTTTTTGAATAAAATAAATATATTTTTGGAGGAGAAGTGGTAAATATCTTTTTGTTAATAGGTTGTGACGGAAAATACGAAATGGGACGGAGGCATTGCAAGCATAAATTGTTTTGGATTTGGAGGTGCTAATGCTCACGTTGTGTTAAAATCGCATAATAAAGAGAAGAAAGATAATATTTATTCACTACCGAAGCATCGCCTTGTACATGTCTCTGGAAGAACGGAAGCAGCAGTAAATCATTTTCTTGATGAAATAGAGAAAAATCGAGATGATGTAGAATTCTTGGCATTAATCGATGAAATTTATAAAATTCCCGATGAGGGTCACAATTTTAGAGGGTAAGTTCGTCAAAATATTTCTGAATACAATAATTGGATATTTCCGCAAACAGTTTTGTTGACAACTTAAACGCAGGTAGGTACATTCCCAATGCAGCCATTTTATGCTGCTAAAAAAGTATGTCTTTCCAGAATTTTTTTTTAATGTATATTTTGCCGTATTAGGTATACTGGATATAATTATTATTGGATATTGAATGTATACATGTATTCACATTCTTGAAAATATCCAATACTTAGTAACGCGCATATCAAGTTATCCAAGAAGGGGAAGGGTTAATCTAATGATTATATTCCCTTCCTCTTCTTGAATAATTTAATGTGCGTTTCAATGCATTTATCACTCAAGCAGTGCGATCAACATCAACAAACTTAAAAAACAGTAATAGGAAGAAATATATGTAATACAAATTTGGTCTATATTTGTGATTATCGCCGATTTTTTACGAGTGTTACACACTATTGGCTAGTCTGTCATTTGTAATTTGGATTAATTGATTTCATGCAAATTTGCAGTCTCTCAAATGTATATTTATTAAAGTGGTATTTCAAATAATATTATGAGGAAACTAACTCTCCTGTACAGTGTGATATATTTAAACTGTTGTTTGCATGAAATATCTAGTCCTAAAGTGATAATTGAGGAGGCGAAAAAAAAAAATTTTTTTCTATTTTTCTATGTAAATTGTGTATAACCCGCAAATTTTACACACGGATAATCTTCAAAATAGATTACGACTATTGATTTTTCGCAAAATCAGACAGAAACTCGTGTCTCCCTAAAGTTCACCGTACCCGATCTAGGAAGTTTTGCCCCAACCAGGAATGGAAATAGTTATTTTCCATACAAGTGCGGAAAGTGATACTTTCCCGCACGCGACTGCAGTTGACCCGAACGACGCGGAGCGGAGTTCGGGCAAGCGGTCAAATGCGGAAAAGACACTTTACGCATGAGTTAGGAACATTATTTTTTCTATGACCGTATATGCGAAAAATATATCAACCCATTTTTCAAAAATTATTTCATTTCAACATACATAATATACGCTTAAACCAAAAACTACTAATTATTATAAATATTAATTTTAAAAACACAATTTGTTGCGTTCTGTAAATTACTTAAAATTGCCGGTCCAGTGGAGTTATTTGGTGTTAACTGGTAAGTAGATGACGTCGATGAGGATGGCATCGGTTGCAGGTCGCATAAAAATGACGATCACGGTGACGGCAATGGTTTCAAGTCATATTTTGTAGATGGAATAATTTTATTTAATATATTTCGTGAATGTTTATTCACCTGTTGTAACAATAGTTATAACTTACGAAGTGAACAACTATCTAATAAGGTCAAAATTTGCATAATTTCACTTAGTGACACTTTCAAAACTAAAATGCGTGCGGGAAAATGGGCTAAAACGCACGGTCGTAGAAAAATACATGTTCACTTATCATTTCACTTTCCAGAACACTATCAATCAAATTTATATACGTTAAGTTTGACATTTCAACCTGATTACCTTTCCATAGCAACCCAAGTAATTTTATTACGAATTTCGAAGCACCTTTTATTTGTGAATAAAATAATTCGCGATTTTTTGAAATTAATTAGTATCTGTCGAACTTTAATCGATTTGCGGAAAAATAGTATGTGAAAATCTGATAATTTATAGGAAATATAGGAAAATTTAAAGTCAAGTCAAGCTCAAAAATTCGATTTCCCATATAAATGACACGGAAAAAGATTATTTTGGTTCCAGCTCGATTCTTCGGTATTGAAAAATTTTTTCAATAAAAACTTTGCCAATCTTCTGTAGCTCCTTTTTGTTTATTATAATATTGAGTGGATCATTTACACACTCCAAGACTTACTTTTTATTTTTTTAGATACACTGTATTGGGAGAGAAAAATGTGAGAGAAATAAGTAAATGCGTCGACAAACACAGACCAATTTGGTTTGTCTTCACTGGCATGGGTTCACAATGGCTTAAAATGGGAAAAGACTTAATGAACAATAAAATATTCAGTGAAACAATACAAGTTTGTGCCAAGACTTTGGCTCCTCACGGAGTAGATTTGATGGCCATTATGTGTAGTGATGATCCAACAATTTTCGATGATGTTACCAATTCATTCTGTGGCATCATAAGCGTTGAAATTGCTTTAACAAACATACTCAAAACATTAGAAATTGTTCCGGATGGAATTTGTGGACATTCTTTAGGAGAAGTGGGTGAGTTGTTTCTTTTCAAAATTCAATTCCTCAACTGGGTAGGAAAATGATTGAATAAGTAACCACTGTATCTCAAACCATTTATCGTATCAGAGAAAATTTTTAAACTTCTCTTTCCACTGCTATAGGGTCTCTCGAAATTCGAGACTTCTCGTCTCGATATCGGGACTGTATTTTTTTGTTTTCGAGACGAGATCGAGAAATTGTCTCCAAGAAAAACTGAGACGTGATTCTTTCGTCACTTCAATAAAATTAACAATCGGTTTTAGGCTGAAACTCACCCTCTAAATTTAGGAGCTGTACTAACCGAATGTAGTCGTACTGAAAATAGTATTCTTGTATTCCATATACTGTGTGGAATAGTCAAATTGAATAAATTCCATAACGAATGAATAAGGGGAAAATTTATTCCATTAGGCTGTTCTACACTGTATATGATTTTCACCGGACATAATAAATGATTATTCATTCATGCAGGTTGTGCTTATGCGGATGGTAACATGAGTATAGAAGAAGGAGTTTTTTTGGCATATTCAAGAGGATATTCGTCAACTCATTCGGATATAATTCAAGGACAAATGGCTGCTGTCGGTTTGCCAAAAGAAGAATTATTGAAGAAACTTCCCGAAGGTGTATATATTGCTTGCTATAATTCTAGAAATAGCTACACTATATCTGGACCGAAAGAAAAAACGATCGCTTTCGTACAGCAATTGACTGCCGAGGGTATTTTTGCGAAATTAGTAAGCACTGGTAATGTAGCTTACCATACGAAATATATCGCTGAAGCTGGAAAAATGTTATTGGACATGTGTGAGAAATTTTTGAAGAGCTCCGCACTGAGAAGTTCAAAGTGGTTTTCGACTTCAGTTCCTCCAAGTCTACAGCATGAACCATGGTCTAAGCTTAACTGTGCTCAATACCATCACAACAATTTTTGCAGTCCTGTGCTGTTTGAACGAGTATACGATCATATTCCGAAAAACGCAATCGTAATCGAAATTGCCCCGCACGGTTTACTACAAGCAATTTTAAAGAAGGAGTTGCCACCAGAGACCACTTGTATCAGTCTTTCGAACCGTTCGGCCGAAAACAATGAAAGCTTCTTCTTAGAATCTCTTGGAAGGTAAGTTGAGAAAATAAAGATTCTACAGATTGTTGCTAAAACTTTCTTATTTTTGTCATTTTAATTATGGATGAATATAACGAATTGCACATTGCAGACCATTTCACTATCAGAGTTAATGAGATTAGTTTCTGATAAACTAGCCAATAAATGGTTTTGAAAATTCAATAGTACTGATAAGTTAATATACTTGAACTAAATTCATATTTCGGGAAATATAAAAGATACTACTTCCAATAAAATATACTCGTATCATCCGACTATAAAGTCTCCGGGAAAAATAAATCTCTAATTATGTGGAATAAATTGTCTCTTCTCCTTTTCAACCATGAAATTTCAACAAATACTCCAAATTATTTGCTGATGAATCTTCCATTTAACTCTAAGAAACGTCCAAGTATACCTTAATCTGATATCCACAATGTTCAACGATCAATGATCAATCGAATCTTCTATACTTCTACTTCAATCTTCATTATTGCTGTTAATTGGTGTTCTCACAACTTTAAGTATAATCAAAAGTTTGCCATTTTGCATTATTCTGCTGAAAAAGTCTTCCCTTTGGATATGAAGCATGAGTCATTTCAAAAAGAGTACCACATTTCACAATACTTTGCACTATTAACGGTTACATTTTTTATTGGTGAACTTTCCAGAGAATTGGGAGCAAGGTGGAAACAACTTTTTCCAGAAATAAAAACATCACTCACCTCATCTTCTTGAATGTGTAATTTTTCATCATTAACTCATGCTTTTTGCTCAACAGCCATTTGAACTAAACCATGTACCATATTTTTCACTCCCAGCTCAGAAGCTTTGTGTCTTCCATATAGGACACTGGTTGGACTGGGGTGTTCGAGTAGTTCTCATGGTTGTATTATTCTTTTTCCAAAGTGCATTAAGTGTAGATGTTTCCTCATGGACAGTATCCAGTTAACAAGTCGATAACTACTCAGTTTCAACAGCCAATTCAAATTCAATAGTTATATTATTATTGATTGCTAGAAGTAATCAGTAAATGTTGAGAATTTTTGCCATAATTGCATTCGTCTATATAAAAGTTCCAAGGCGGGAACACCAATAAGGTCTCCTAATGATGCCGTGCTTGGATAGTATTTTACAGGTATTGTCCGGTTTTCCTAGTAATAACTTTTTTTAGCCGTGTCCTCCAATGTGGCTTGGAATTAAGAATCACTTCCAGTTAAATAACTTTTTGCAATAATCTACCATCGGTATAGAAGGTCTAATACTTTAAAGAAGGACTAGTTTCGAAGTTCTGAATGTGAAATATGTTTAAGGTTAAGAACTTCAATAGAAGTCTAGTTCCTACCGTAAGCTCTAATGCTTTGGCAGTTGTTGAATCAGATCAATGCGTTTATTGTATTCAACCACTAATACTTTTCTATTCAAGGTTTTACTTAGCTGGAGGACAACTAAATTTAAGAAAATTGTATAGCGATGTTACTTTCCCTGTTAGCCGAGGAACTAAAATGATATCACCTCTGGTAAAATGGGATCACAGTGTCTCGTGGACTGGAGGAATGTGGAAACATAAATACGAATATGGAGATTCCATAAGCATAAAACTTTCCGATGAAACATATTCTTATTTGGCTGGACATAATATAGATGGACGAGTTTTAATGCCTGCTACTGGATATCTGGTATGATATTGAAATTAATTGAAAAAAATACCTAATAATACTCGACGAATCATGTATCGATATTTTGCAGTTTTCAGAAGCTTCGTGTCTTCTTTATAGGCCACTTGTTCACCTTGAGGAATTTTCAGTAGTTGTGTTGTTTGTTTCATTCTCTCCAAAGTGCTTCCCTGTAGTTCTCACAAAAGGAGGGTATGTGAGTAAGTGTTTCATCGTAAAGTTCACATTTTTCTGCACCTAGGTTCACCAACTTTTTTCCATTTTGTGCAGATGCTTCCTCAGGGTGCAATGTCCATTCCCCAGGTCGGTAACTTTCTCCAAATATGTCTCTTACTCAGTTTCATCAGCCTGGACTAGAGTTCCTTGTCTACCTTATTCAGTGAACTTTTCGTATGGAGGTGTCCTTGTGTCAATCTCCATTTGACTTGGCGTTCCTTAACAAGTTAGTACCCGATTTCCCCTCTCCTTGCATTTATGTAATCCTTTGTGATTCCACAAAACAGTTCCGGAACTATGAAGTCTCCTTTAAAACATTCTATAACTAACTGTTCTGCCATTTCGTTACATTCAATCACCTCATGTGCCTGGCTGACGGTGAATATTTCAATTTTTTGTCCGGTATATCATCTCCTGATGTTTTCGTCACTGAAGGCAGTCATCTCTGCTTGAAACACAGACGTGTATAGACCAAGATATATCTAACATTTGCATATATCTAATGTGGTCCTTCCCATATTTGAAGCTTGATATCTAGCTTTATTCTTTTCATTAGACCTATTAGCCTGGATACCGTTTCCCTCGCGTAGCTCTCTGTCCTCGGTTTTTCTTCTCCGAGTAAGTGAAACCGCACCCTTGCTAGGCCTTCGCACTCACAGAGTATGTGCTCGGCGGTTCCGTCTTCTTCCTGGCAGAATCTCCATAGGCCGATTGTGTGCATATGTTTCCTCAGTCTACAATATCCGGTCAACATTCCCACCATCATCCTTGTCGTTTCTCGACTTTGACATAGTAGGTCGTGTAACAGTTTGGCTGAAGGGCTTTTAAGGTTCAATTTAGCGTGCCATTGTCCTGGGGTTTCATACTACCAGCGCGACGCCTGGTTGTTAATCCATTTGTGGATGCTCCTTTTACTAAGGCACCTAGCAATTCCACGGAAATGATTATTATTCTATTATTACATCCGTTGCTCGAAGGAAGGTCCCTGTAAAAATCGGTGACTAACAGTTGTTGCATTTCTCTGAATGAAGATATGCAGTGGTAGAAGGTTTCGTAATAGCTCCAGGGTCGCAGTCGGAGTCGTTTTCTTGGCCCCTTTGATACTGAAGGAGGCTTGCCTTTGAATACCAAGACCAAAGAACATTTTTTTCCTAGGTCCATCAATACCAGCCCCAGTGGCATGGATGAGATGATGATGTTCACTCGCTCAGTGAATATGTTTTCCGGTGTCATGCTATTAAATTTCATGTGATATATATGTGGTATTGTCTCACTTGTATCAGTGTATTCTTCTCGAATATTCCGGGACCATAAGTCTCCCGATTCCAGCAACAGAACAGTAGTTGTTCTCACACACTTGAATTTGTTGTCTCACCAACTTTGAAACTAAAATATCTTTCGTGCATACTCAAGGTTGACTATTTTTCACGTCTGGAGAATGTTTGGTAATCACAATTTCAGAGCATTAATGTGTCTGTCGGAAGTTATGGTCTTTGGTGAGGATCTGGTAATTCTGGATACTAATTTGGAGTGATATTTTACGAAATATATACAAAAAATCAACCACTTGAAATAAAGTGAATTAATTATTATTTCTACTGACTTTTCTCGCCTGGTACTCTTGGACAATTTTGTGTATAAAATGCCAACTGTTGCTCCTATATGAGATTTTACATCCGGAATATAATTATTTGCCGAACCTGTATATGCATTCTCGGATAGATGAACCACAGTAATACTATTTTCGATTTTCAGGATCTGGTATGGCACACACTGGCTACTTTAAATATATCAACAAGAGAAGAATTTCCAGTAGTATTTGAGAACGTTAAATTCAAACGTGCTAGTGTTCTCAATACAGAAGAAAGTGTAACATTCGTTGTAAATATAATGTACACCACTGGTTACTTCGAAATAAGTGAAAGTAGTTCTACTGTTTGTACTGGTACAATACGTCAGACGAATAATATTGCTAAAGAATTCATATTAGAAGATTTAGTGGAAAATGAAAAGAATGATACTTTGAAAATGAATCGTGAGGATGTCTACAAGGAATGTTATTTGCGCAGATATTTGTATACAGACCTGTTTCAAGGAGTTATTGAAGCAGATTTGGATGGCTTGAACGGGAAATTAGAATGGAAAGGAAATTTCTGTAGCTTCATAGATACAATGTTACAAATGACAGTTGTTAAGTCTACTTGTAGAGATTTAATGCTTCCCACATCTATTCGACAAATAGTCATTGATCCAGTTAAGCACTTGAAAATTGTTCAAGAAACACCGGAAGGTAAGACACTTTTTCTTAAGCAAATGTGGCTGTATTACTACAGTCAATCTAACCGCACCACTTTACAAACTTCTTTCTTGTTTCTGGCAGTTTTTCTGCTTTTCAATGACATTTCTATATGATTTCTTTCATCATGTTCCTTTACATAATCGGTCCTAGATAACAATATCTTTATCTTTGTCATGCTAGTTGCATTTTGTTTTATCCTAGCTTCTCGTCTACATTTAAATTCCCATTTTTCAGATTTAGCTCCAATTACAATCACTTTATTAGTGAATGGTGGAGGTGGTTGGCGATCAACTACTGTAACTGAAGGAGGGTTGAATAATAATTCTTAAAATAAATGTAATTTCTGTCATTCTGACGATGATATTTTGAATAATTATAAAAAATAAATTAGAATTTTCATATATATTTTTTCATTGTAGTGAATATCTTCAGAAACTGCTAGTTTAATTGGAAAAAGTAATAATAGTATTTGTGTTAATTTAACCGCTTCATTTCAGGTCTGAGAGTTTCAATGGATACAAATTTGAACGTTCTCAAATCGGGTGGAATAGAAATTACTGGATTAGAATTTTCGCCAGCACCCCGCCGACAGCATTTACAAGATCCACCGTACCTGCAAACATACGACTTTGTTCCTTTCGAAATTACTACCAAGGATCAATACGATTTTGATACATTGTTAAATATAGCCACGCAAATAGTTATACAAAATATTGTAGGACAAATCAAACAAATAGATGTTTGTGAAATTATCACAAATGAAATTAACAACCAGATAGTTGATAGTATCCAGAATATATTAGATAATCAAGCCTTTACGAAAGGAATATGTTGTTCATCAATGTTTAGCAGTTTGAAAAATACGTATGATATTGTCGTCATTTGCGAAAATGTTTTGTCTTCTGTTAATTTGGATAAAATCGCTAAATATTTAAAATCTACCGGCTTTATCTTGTATAAAGGAAATTATAACAGTATTCAGAGCAATGCATTCCAAACAGTTTTCCAGTCGATTATAGACAACGATTTTATATATTTGCTGCGACCAACCCACGATTTGCCTAACAACTGCGCTGTTTTAAATGTAACAAATTCCAATCTCGATTGGATAGAAGAATTGAAAACCATGGTGAATAAATATGAGGAGAAAATCGTTTATTTGTTCAGTCAAAACGAAAATACTAGTGGAATAATTGGATTAGTGAAATGTCTGTTGTGTGAACCTATTGAAACAGTAATCAAATCGATATTTGTCGATAAAAGCGGTAACCAATTTTCCATAGATGATGTATTTTATCAAGACCAATTGAAAAAAAATCTTAACTATAATGTCCTCAAAAATAAAAAATGGGGGACGTACGTTCATCTTCCACTAAATGTAACATTGGAAAACAAAGATTCTGAAAACGCCACTGTGAGTGTATCTACTGTTGGTGATTTATCAACATTAAACTGGACTGAAAGACCTTTTGAAGGACTGAGGTGAGTTCAAAACTTGGAAATTCAAATGCAGGTCATTATTATCATCAGGTGATACAATTAAAAGTCTTACATACTCCTCCATATGCAATATATCGGCGCATGTTGCAAGTAGTTATGGGGTAGACAAGTTGACAGGTAGACTGAAACTTTTTATATCAAAAATACCAAAAAATGTTTAAGGGATACGATAACTTTTTTTGTCATGCTGCTTAATTAGATAGGTTCTGCAAAATTGGCCTATTCCAATTTTTAAAATTCAATCACACCATCTAGCGTTGAATCTACAAATCTAGAGATAATTTCAAAGTTTTTCTCGAGGTTATTTTTTTGTGATGAAACTCTTCTTTCAAATGCGTTACTACAATCCGATTCTTAGATATGGCCGACGGCCGTTCTTATTTGCCAGCCTGGTACGTATCGACAACCTGTTTTGTTTATTTTTATGAATATTTCACATTATCACCAAGAAGTCAAATGTCGATTTCAACTATTCTATTAAATAGGTTTTTCTTTCCTCATTAACACATGTTTATCCATACAACTTTCAATTTGCAAATTTTTATGTTCCGATTATTACAAAATACAATTATTTAAATTTCATTTTCAGAATATTTGATGATTCTGAGCAGGTATACGTTTATTATTCGGCCCTCAATTTCCGAGATATAATGGTTGCAACTGGAAAGCTAGCATTTGCAAATCTTGGAGATGTACCCACTCGTCTTTCTGCGAATCCCAGTTTAGGTTTGGAATTTTCTGGAATCACAGCTCAAGGTAAAAGAGTTATGGGAATGACCAGTGGTGAGTCGTTATCATTGCAAATCTGCAATGATCCCCATTTCACATGGGAAGTACCAAAACACTGGTCGTTGGAGGAAGCATGTACAGTTCCATGTGTGTACTCAACGGTAAGCCCCTCAAATAATTGGTTGAGTGATTTTGTATAATTCTTGTATTATAAAATAAAATTAATGAATAATGTGACAAAAATATAATATAATATCGAACGTATTCGTTGTAATGCAGTTTATGTCGGAGAAAAGCGACAAATCATTGGAATACGATATAATGAGTATATTGGTTGCAGCATCCAGATAAGTCATACTACTTATGTATATATGTGTTACGGTGAATGTACACTCTTGGGAAATGTACACTTACGTTAAAATGTATACATTTCCCAAAAAGCTAGGTATATGTGAATTGAATATAATGACTAGCGTCTAGTAGTTCAGGTAATATCGGTCACGAAGATGAACGAAATATAATGCATATGCAAATGTGTACCCTTGCCTTCACGTTTTGGTAAATTTATACTCATACCTTCATGTTTCAATAAAAGTTGGAATACAAAAAAATTGAAAATGTTGTTGCAGTGAAAAAATATTTATAGTTAATATATTTCTTTCTTTTATTGTTTTGTTGAAAGAAGAAATGTTGATCGCACTGCTTTAGTGAAACGCAAATTAAATTATTCAAGGAGGGAAAGGGAATATAATCATAGGATTAGCCGTTCCCCTTCCTGAATCACTTGATATAATAACGTATATTAGTCGTCTCCTTTATATAAGATGATTTATAATTATTCAAATATCGAAACAAAAATAGATATCTCAAACTGTCAATAGTCCACAATTAAACGTGCATTTTTAACTACTTAAATCTAATTCTTATAGTGGGGTTATAACATTGTAAGTTTGTAATTTTGTATATTCATTTCAAAGCTGAAATAGGCATGCTTGTTCTAAAAGTTTTTTTTTCAGTGTGTGTTCATTGTGTCTTATGCATATATGCTAATATGGTTTGTTTAATTAATTCATTTCTCTATCATAGATTTTGTTATGTAGAACATATTTGTGTTTGTTCACCTTATCCTGGAATTGGGCGTGTCCCGTTGGATATTGTATTAAAAAATAAATAAAGATATGCGTATTACAAAGTATTGGATATTTTTCAAAAATGGGAAGGGTGAATACATTCAATACTTTGTAACGCGCGTATCAAGTTAATCAAGTTGGGGAAGAGTAATTCCAATGATTGTATTCCCTTTCCCTTCTTGAATAACTTAATGTTTCAATGGGAAGGGAAATGTAATGATTATATTTCCTTACTCTTTTTCTCACATTTACCAAAACGACATGGTATTTGTGAACTCAATGTACATTTCCCTTCTTTTAAATTGTAAATGTTAGTTTGGAATTGATAACAAAAGAGCTGGGTATGAAAGGTATAAAAATGAGGTATTTTAGTCACTGTTTATTCCTATCAAATCCATCATCAACCCATGACGATCCAAATCTAATTTGTGAAACCGGTCCAGTAGTATTAAGTTACATTTCTGTTGTGAAATTTGATACTCATGGATTTCATTAAAAATTTTTGAAAAGATTACAAGTAGTTGGGTCTGAAACAATAATTTATTGTAGTGTTATTATGGATTGATTTTACGAGGCCAAATGAAAAGTGGTGAATCTATTTTAATACATGCAGGAACAGGTGGAGTGGGAATTGCTGCCATCAACATTGCTTTATCAATGGGTTGTGAAATATTCACCACTGTGAGCACCAATGAGAAACGAGAATATTTGAAGAATATGTTCCCAACAATAAAAGATGAAAATATTGGTGAGACTGAAAGTTAACTTATGATATAGCTTCTTAATTAATTATTCACTGTTATCGCATTATACGAGGGTTGTTTTTTTTCAACCTCCGATAGGCTATAAAGAAAAGAAGGGTGAATATACAGGAAAGATTTTGTTTTCTGGAGTAATGTACAATGCAGGCTTCTTCTCTACATAATCACCTTGACGATTGAGACATTTATCATACCTATGAACAAGCTTTGCAATACCCTCCTCATAAAATGTTGCCGCTAATGATTGGGAATGGGTTGTGACGGTGTTTTTGAGTTACAAGTCATTTTCCATTTCCACTGCTTCAGTTCGGGAAAAAGATTAATGTCACGTGGCGCTAGGTCGGGACTATATGCTGGGTGTTCGAAAATGTCCCATTGAAATTGCTGAAGGAGCCGTTGGGTTACTTGCGCGCTGTGAGGATGGACATTGTCAAGGAGCAGAACAGTTCCAGAAGTCAGCATGCCTCTTCGTTTGTTTTGAATAGCTCTCCGTAAGCGTCGCGAAGTTTCACTTTAATAATCTGCATTGATTGTTGTTCCCGGCTGCATAAACTCCACAAGCAGTACCTACACCTTTTTGGTCTCAAGCGAGCAGAAACTTCTTTATAGCGCAATTGTCCAGTCACTACAGAATAGAGGGTGGATCTTGGAACTTCCGGAAATTTCACCTATGATTTCGAAGGTTCACTTATGGTGAACCTTCGATTTTCCTTAATCACTGGGTCAATTCATTGAACAAGGTCGTCTGTAGCTACAGACTTGCGTCCTTGGCCCCCTTCATCATGAACATCAGCTTGGCCATCTTTAAACTTTCGACACCATTGACGAACAGCATGAAGCTTCTTGCATACACTCGAGCGATAAATTTTCTCAGCACTGTTACCTTCTGCTTGCAAGAAACGAATAACACATCGCAATTCACCCTTGGCGGGAGAATCAATAGTGACAGCCGTGTTTACCTGACTGCAGCTCAACAGAAAATGTGTTGGTCTCGCCAATGACAGAATGTATTGAAGAGGAGATGCACAGTCGCCTACTACGCACACTAGTTTCCTAGAGTATGTCTGGCCTTCGTACTATGCGATCGGAGGTTGAAAAAAAAACGACCCTCGTAATTAGAAAAGGACAAGACATATCACGAGAAAAGTATATAGATTGTTTACACTTCTCATTAAAAAATGGTGTAAATAATATTACCATTTTCTCAGAGAATATCGCTAACTTTTAAACTAAATTCAATTTCAGGAAATTCAAGAGATAAATCTTTTGAAAAAATGATAAAAATAAACACAAAAGGTAAAGGAGTTGATTTGGTGTTGAACTCACTAGCTGGCGACTTATATCAAGCATCAATGAGATGTCTAGCTGAGAAAGGACGATTTATTGAGATAGGAAAGGTAGATTTAACAAACTCATCACCAATACCATCACCAATGTTTTTGAAAAATATCAGTTTCCATGGCGTACATCTTGATAACTTCATGTATCCTCATACTGATACGAAGGGAGAACTTCACAAATTAATGAGGGAAGGTAAAAACAATTTCATTTTTTAATTTTCAAATGTGATTTAAAGTAATGTACCTGATGAAAAACAAACCTAATGTTAATAATAATAATAATACATATAAGTAATGGAAAGATAATAAGAATTGTGGTAATTCCAAATACATGCCACATTGTTCGGGAATTTCTTGAACGGTTTTACCCAGCTTGACCTGGTTGTTATTTGGGTAGGTATGATCTACAAGATCAGAGGAGCTATTGCCCAAGAAGCAATTTAAATTCTATAAGGGTTGTATAAGCAGCTACAAGATATATCTTATAGGGTAGGTACTGAAATTCTTATAACGGTCTACGAAACCATTAAATGATCCTTATACAACTAAAAAGCGCCCATTTCTATACAACTGTTGTTTTCTATTAAAAGTTTATACAACTCTTATATGACTGTTCAATACACATTTATACAACTCTTAATACACTGTTTTATAATTATTTATACAACTACTATAAAATGATTTTATAGTGTGTCATGTAGTCACATCTATAAAATGGGATTGAAGCGGCACTATGAAGCTCTCACAAAATGGTTGTATAATGCAATATATTTTTTTATAATGTTGTTATTTCCAGCACAATGGAAACATTCTGTTTATAAGTTTATAAGAACATTTCATTTTTTAGTGAAGAATATCAGAACCAAATTATATTTCAATTTGAACGTGCATCCTACATTTCATTTGTAGAAATGAAGACTCATCAAAACGACTTGGTCTGCTTGGGCGGACATCGATAGCACAAATTTTAATGCGCCGCAAATTTTACTGATAAATTATAGGTATATATTTGGCAAGAAAATGAAGCGCTTCAATTCTGGTTAAGTTTCAAGGTGATACTTAAAAATAATAATAAAAAAGAAAATCCTTTTTATTTTATAATTTCAATAGTTTATCACTTCATATGGATATTCTTTCACAATATAGTTCTCTAAATAATGATAAAGTAACATTTTTCAATATAGTTTCATGTTTCCAACTTAATTGATCATGATGGCGGCGATAGCGGTAAGAGAGTTCCCTATTTAAACATGGCGATTTATAAAACAACAATTTTATCCCAAAGAAATGCCTTGAACAATATTTTATTGTACAATGAAACGGTATACGATAACTGTTTTACAGCGACGATTATTTAGGCACTATACAACTAACCTGACAAGTAATAATCATATTGAGATTCGCGAAAAGTAGAGGTTGCTAAATCTCATAATATGGTAATAAGAATTTTTCCTACGACCATGTATGGAGACGTTATAAAGCACGTTTTCTTAATTTGGAAAGTAGCTCATATCACCATGGCATTGTTATTTGAAGGAAAATTTAATTCATGCACTAAAAATGCCATATTATGTTGCGGTGTTTTGTCATTATGACAGTGAAAATTAGTTTGCCTCACTACTACTACTACTAAATGTACAGGCGAGCCTTGTCCTGGACAACTCAAGCCATGGTTCCGACACTGTGGCCACTGGCGGGCTCATTGTGGCATTCCTGCTACCTAGTCATCCATGAAGCCGAGCCCTTCAATAAAGGCCACAACATTTTTCAGTGGATGCCTGCTTGTGTCTCCAGGAGCCATGACAGTGACTCCGAAGATTCGCCTGCGTAATACAGTCCAGTGTGGACACTCTAAGAGAACATGAACTGACGTTTCATCAGTCATGCCGCAACCCCTACATAGGGAACTCCTCTACTCCTAGATTGTAGAGGTGCTTCCTCATACAGCAGTGCCCTGTTAGGAGTCCTGGCGTGTCCATCAGTCCATCCCTTCAGTAGAAGTTTGGATTGTCTAGGACCCTGCAGAGCATTCCAATGAGCGAGGTGCTGATTCCTCAGCCACTTCTTCGTCTCCTTGCGTATTCTTTGTTTTGTTAGGCCCAGGGTCGGGCCCGGGCCGCAGAAAGGAGCTGCCGCCCCTTCCGCAGCCAGTGCATCCGCCATCTCGTTGCCTTCAAAACCAGAGTGGGCTGGAATCCATTCTAGCCGCACCACGTTCCGCCTTGCAAGATTAGCAAGTCGTTCTCGACATTCGTTAGCAAGTCCTGAGTTGCTGGTATACCCACTCAGGGCTTTAATTGCTGCCTGACTGTCGGAGTATATGGTTATGCGTCGATCCACATAACCTCTGTCTAGGTTTATCTGCGCACATTCCAAGATAGCATATATCTCGGCCTGATATGCAGATACACCCTCACCCAATGGTTCACAAACCTGTGTTCTTGGGTTCCTGGAGTAAATTCCAGCCCCTGCTGTATCACCGGAGCATGAGCCATCTGTGTACCAGACGGTCCCATTAGACTGTGTATTCCTCTCTTTTTCCCAGGACTCTCTATCCCGTATCATGGCCCTGTATGAGGTAGCGAGGTAGTACTTACGCAGGCATTCATCAGCCGCTCGAGCCAGAACTGGAATATCTTCCAGGAGCCGGAGCTTCTTGACGTGCCAGCCTCTTCCCCTTTTCGCACGTATCCCAGCCGTTTCAAGCGCAGGAAAGCCCTCCCCGCC
>CAJUYI010000126.1:227684-255706 GCA_910591695.1 Galerucella pusilla
AGAAGATAGTCCTCTTTACATGGTCGCTGTATACCTACATATCCCATTGCAGGACACTCCCGCACGATTCCCTCACAACCGGGGAAGTGTGTCTCCAGTAGATGCTGCAAGGTATTCACCGGTGTTTCGGTGAAAACACCCGGTGCGACTTCCATGCAGCCTAGAGCGCTGTCCGGTGATTTCGTTAAGATCTGGCGCAGCCTTGACATTTGAGGTACCGAGACGATATCTTCACAGAAGCCCGCCAGGCATCTCTTCGAGCCAACCTGACCGCACTCTTGTACTCATTTCGTTTTTGGCGGTATTGCTCCCAATCCAGATCCGACTTTGTCTTCCTAGACCTATTAAATAGGCGCCGGGTATGTTGCCGTAGCGAATCCAAAGACTTGTTCCACCATTTGTGGCCCTTATCCTCCTTCCTCGTTTTTTCGGCGCAGTTTTCCTCATAAGACGAGACAATAATCGAGCCCAGCTCTGCTATGGCCCAATCGATTTCATCATTATTGCTAAAGTTCCTAGGGAAACCGCCAAGCCTCCTTGCGAGATCCAGTTTATACCGTTTCGAGTTGGTAGTCTTGGGGTCCCTATACTTAATTGATTGTTTTTCAACAGCAACCCTGTAACTGAAACAAATGTAACTGTGATCCGACAATGACGGATCATCATTAACATGCCAGTCCCTTACCATACTTACAACGCTACTTGACGCAAGCCTCACATCCAGGACTTCAGCCCGAAATTTCGGAATGTTGGTTTCGTCCCTCGGTTGAGTAGTTGCAAGTCAGTGGTACCTAGATAGTCAAGCAAAGCCTCTCCCCTGCTATTGACGCCTGTGCTGCCCCACATAGTGTGGTGCGCATTGGCATTGCCCCAACTTTTCTAGAGACAAAACGGAACCTGACTTTTGAAAGCACTACAACCAGCATTGTAAACAAATTTTTGATGACAGTATTTCAATTTTTCTCAAACTTGCGTTGTCAGAAAAGTATCTTATTTGTGGAAATGTCGCGTAAATATTCGCCGTATACTTTTAAGCTGAGCTTGAAACTTAAGCTCGCTTAACAATACGAAATTGTTTGCTTTTAAAGCGAGCTTAACTTAAGCTCAGTTCAAAAGTATACGGCGAATACGGCCGTAAATTGTCCGACCAAACTACACTTTCTTTTTTAGTTGAAGTAAACTTGACATTTATAATCCGAATTTTGCTGCCATTATATAGGCAATTCAACTCAGGAATGGCCGTAGCAGTCCGAGGCAGTTTTTTTTCGTTAAATTGCCAGGCAACAAAATTCTCATTGATGTCAAGATTACTTCGACAGAAAAAAGCTCTCGTGTTATAAGTGAAAAAAGCACATATTTGCATTTTGAATGCAAATTCGCCATGTGAGGAATGTCAAATCTCTTTTTCATCAGAGTGAAACTGGCTAGAATGGCGGTTCACATAAAATAAATAGGTTAAAATTCTCTTCCACCTATAAAACTTTTGGGTTATCGTGACAACCATGCTTCAGAGTGTTTAAGAAGGCTGAACAGATATCTGCATCATGGTAATATTCGGTTATGATTCGGTTGTTCAACGTGGTTGTGTGCGACTAGGGGCCATATACAACCTTTATAGAATCATTTGCTTCCTAACCTCAAAGTGGTGTATTTTAATACTGTTATTGTCATGTCGGTCATATCAATTTGTGAAAATAATGTTTAAAATAGTCGAGACTATTGAGGAAGGTAACAAAGAATTCATTCTCACTCATTTCACATACTTTAACTGTGTGTCACTCAACAAAATAAGATATTTCAATGCAAAAGTCACTTCATTTGTAAAACGCAGCTTCAATAAGACAAGCCTAAGCAACTATTTTATAATGTTGTAGCTGTTAGTTATATAGTATATTATAGAACTCTAATACAATAGGTAAAGTCTTATAAAATGATATTTTAATATTGTATAAACTTGCTTATAAGGTATTATATCATTTTAAAAGAAATGATACGATCATTTCTATAGAATCTTTTAACTTTTTAACAACTTTGTTTAAAAAACAAAATTATCGCAGCAAAAGGCCTAATAAAAGCAAACAGTCCTTGAAGCAACGCTATTCGACTGTTATACAACAATTCAGTCCTCTTAGAATTCCATTTTGCTAGTTGGGTGAACGGTCTTTTTTTGGAAATATTCCAAAAACTTTGTAATACGTTATAATAGTATCAAATATATTATTTTTCGATTTTATTACTCGTATTCTCTCCACTCACCTGTATTTTTTGCTTCATCCAAGTTTTCTCATTTTAGCTAGTTCGTTGCTCCACCAGGGTACGTTTCTAGTGTTTACCACGTTAACAGCAGGGCAGTTGTCACTAAATGCGTCATGGAGTAGTCTCGCTACCTGCTCCAGGTCATTTATGTAATTATTAGGACACCATTTAGAGTGGGACTATTTAGGACTATTTATTTTTACAGGAAATGTCTCTACTATTTATTGGATGATCAGTGAATATATATTTGATGGAACAAAAATTAATTACAATATAAAATTTTCATTTGTGTTTCCTTAGGATAGATTTTATATAAATATCGAGTTTTTGCTGAATATTCATGAAAATTGTATGGTTTTTCTAATTCCATGATTTCAGGTATGGTCAATGGAGTTATCAAACCCCTCCCCACGATGGTATATAGTGACACTGAAGTGGAATCAGCATTCAGGTGTTTAGCTTCTGGTAAACACAAAGGGAAAGTATTAATTCAGATAAGAAAAGAAGAATCTCCTGCAAAATTATCGAGGACCATATCTGCTAGACAACGAGTTCATTTCGATGCGAAGAAATCATATATTCTAGTGGGTGGCTTAGGTGGTTTTGGTTTAGAATTGGCTGATTGGTTGATTAGCCGAGGAGCAACAAAATTAGTATTGAATTCAAGAAGGAGCGTCAATAATGGATATCAAGCATATTGTTTGAGAAAGTGGTCTCAATTTAGAAACATTACAGTTAAAACTAATACTAGTGATACTTCAAGTTTGAAAGGAGCAGAAGAATTAATCAGCTTTGCAAATAAAATGGGTCCAGTAGGAGGTATTAATTTTTGTTATCAATTATTTTTTCGGTTTAGAGTAAGTAACTGATAGGAATAAAAAAGAAATTCGAGCTCAAAAATTCCCATAACGATATTTCACTTTTGGTATATCCATTTCACATTTCGCTTATTTCTCACCTTTTTACCGGATAAATTTTTATTCTCAACTGAAAAAATGAGTCAAAAGCAAACCTGTATTTTTACGTGTAAATATTCTAAAAGCTCTAGCCCGTCAAAATGACTTGTAACAATAAAAAAATTGAAACATCAAGTATAAACGATAATAAAGGTTGTGACAAAAAATACCACCTGAATAGATTTTCTACTTCATGTTCAGAAACATTCGATTCAGTGTGAAATCGCAATCCTTTATTGAGATTGGAATTTTGTGTAAATTACATAGATTTGGCCTACACACACAAAGTGTCAGTCTCCTGCCAATTCGGCATATGATGAAAGTCCTCCTTAAGCTTATTTTCTTGAGTAATTTCTTCTGTATAGCCTCTTTGTCCTTCACATCAAAATGTTGTTTAAAAGCTTTGGTGTCCAACAGATATCTATATCTAATTTTCTATTCCTTTTGCCCAGAAACCTTGTATTTACCGAAGTCGTATAAACAAAATGGAAAATATACTTTGGTGATATAATGTAATGATTTTCATGCGGTAAAATTTCAACATTGTATCTAGAAGATCAACGCCCCCCATATAATTGTTAAGAATCAAAATACTGTTTGGGCAAGGAGTCATGTTAAGTGTTTCTTTCCTTTTGAGATACCATTTGCTTTCTCGTTTTGGCTCACTTTCAACATTATGTTGATGTGATAGTAACAATTCTATTGTCAAACCTGGACACTTCATTGACATGCACGTCTTCTATATTTGCTATTTTGAACTCTAGCGTTTTTCTTCATTTCCTTCTCCGTTGGCATAATAAGCCGTGGAGCACGAACTTGTCTTAGAGTACCCAAAGGTAGAATACCACTTTTGGTCAAATATAACATAAGTGGAACGGTCGAAAACCAATTATAAAAGAACTCCTTATGATTTTGATTTCAAGAAATGCAAATGAACCGAGAAAGCCAAATTTTAGGTATTACGTGGAGGGGACCTAGAAAATCTTAACTTCAAATCGTCGACCAAAATTTCTTTGTGCATTTTGCGCCAACTTGAAATCGAAAAAATGTTTAAAATCAAACTTGTAGAGTAGGTCGTGTTCAAATCTACAATTTCGTTGCTTTATTTTTCAGTTTTGACAAAAATTACCACCTCCAGGGCGCCGCAAAGTTGACAAAGTACCCGACGCTACAGTGTGCGCCGACAATTAGAAATTAAGTCTTTCTGACCCTCCCTCACGTAATATTCAAAATTTGGCTTCCGCTTCCGAATTTGCGGATTAGGTGAAAAAGTTCCATAAGCAAATAAGAAATATATCTTATAATAATCAAACTTTGATATCTTCCAAACGGTGAGGTTTGCGGTTTCTTGACCAACCCTAATATTTACCTTATCTGATCATCCAAGGTTATAATTTGCTCATATACTCACGATACTGTCTTTAATAAATTGTTGGATTGATATGGTTTAATTTAGTATTAGAGTATTTCGTGCTAATTGTATAATGTATTTTCAGGTATTTTTAATATGGCTCTTGTTCTTAAAGACGGCTTATTCGTCAATCAAACCGTGGATAATTTCCAAGCGGTATTTAAAACTAAAATATTATCCGGTCAGAATATGGATATTGTTAGCAGGAAATTATGTAAAAACTTGGATCATTTTGTCGTGATGTCATCAGTTACTTGTGGAAGAGGTAATGGTGGTCAAGCTAATTATGGTATGGCTAATTCTGCACTTGAAATGTTATGTGAGAAACGAAGAGAAGATCAACTTCCGGGTTTAGCCATTCAGTGGGGACCTATTGGAGATGTGGGAATCTTAGCAAGAACAGGTCATGCAGACGTGAGTAATTTTCAGAACTCCATACCAAAAAAATAGGTACTGTCCATTTCTTGTTACTTTGAAATAAGAGGATTTCATGAAAATTTAATTTCACGTCTATTGTCAGTCAGATTATTGTTTTGACGTTTGAAAAATAATTCGCATTTCCTAGGAACTGACCATGTTAGGTGAATCACTCAGTTACCAACAGACAATATTGTCACAGAGTACAACTGTGATATTGTTTACAGTTCGCGCTTTTTATTGAAAGTTTTTACTGGTGCTTAATATTCATCTCCCACAATGAGGGATAGTATTGATAAATCGTTTATTCCTGATGATATTGAAGAGGCTACTAAAAGAACGATATTTAAATTATTACCAAAAAAATTGGCTTAGCAGTATGATATTGCATATTCTAATTTTCTCAAGTGGTGTAAAATGAAAAAAGTTGGAGGAATCCTTCTTTTATATCTAGAAGAGAAATCAAACATATGGAACGCGTCAACTTTATGGAGTAAGTTTTCTATGATGAAATGTGGTTGATGTAAGCGAATATTTCAAGGTAAAAGCATTCTTGAAGAAGAGAATTTTTATGGTTTAAGTCCAAAAAATTCAAAAACACTTACGTTTGAACAAGTTCAAAAGTTTATAAATAAGGCGCCAAATGAAACAATATATCTTCTGTAAGTTCCTTGTGGCATTATTTATTATTTTTTCTCTTATTTTTTGACAACTAGACAATCAATAATATTTTGAAGTTTAAGACTACAAAACTTTGTTGTCAAATTTTATTAAGGTCCTAGTAAATCACATCTCTGGTAAAATGTGAAATAAAATATTTTTTCTACTCCTGTTTTATAATATACTGATTAAAAGACTGAAATCTATATCATAATGATATTCATTATGATACAAATTTTCATTATGATACAGATTTTTAAGCCAATAGGAATGCGACATTCACACAATATTTAATATAGCCATGGATACCTGGTTGATATTTCTAAAATTAATTATATTAGGTCTGTTCCTGCAATAAAAGTGTAGCACTGAGCTATACGATTTTATTTATTTTAATTATTTTTTAATGCTTCTTGCAGCATACAAATGCAATATACATAGATAGTCTCAAATTTAGCAATTTTACACGCATTTTTTCACAGATAGACCTGAATTTTTCAAAATTATATAGCTCATTGCTACACTTTTATTGCAGGCGAACAGACCTAATAATAAGTGACACTTAATTTGACAGCTGTCAAATAATTTTGATTTTCAAAAGTAACTATATTTCTAGTTCTTGTTTTTTATTATAAATGATAATTATTAATTAAATAATTCTTATTAATTGGAGTAGAAAAAATATTGTATGCAACTTCCAAGTAATGGCCATTAATACACCCGCATATTATATACGAAACATGCTCGTGTCTTAATGGCTATCATTACATGATCGTTGCATAAAATACTATTATTTTATGACATTCCAAAGATATGATAGTCTACTATAGTTCATTTAAAAACCAGGAGGAGTAATTTTAAAAGCCTTACTCACACCACTAAAAGTTACCAGATTAGTTACTAAAGGGTGTGTTCCGATAACGTAGTCAACAGTCGTGTTCCAAATATATTAAAAATGCCTTGATAGCAAAGACATTAGTCATAAGTCGATTTCTGCTCTGATCTGCAGTATATTTTTCAGATGTACCTACGCATTAAACAAAATGTAAAACTTTTTCCTGTTTCGTCTTTTATTCAAACATAAGAAGATTCAGATTCACATCGACAACAAACAAATTATGGTCATTGTTGATGGTGGAGAATTACAGATAGTCAAGTTACTTTAATTATATTTATTACTATTAAATTGAAAAGAATATGAGAATTGATAATATGTTCTGGCAATAACAATACTACAAAATTAATAGCATTGTAGATCAATATGCAGTATCAATTTAAACATTTCCAACAGTTATCTTTATGTCGCCGGATTAAGTGTAATAAACCACTTTTCAAATACTTCTGAGATACCTTCTTCCTTCTTTTTAACTTCAAAAACCAATAATGTATTTTCTACCAAACCCATTCTTTTCTATATTGCTTTATATCTTCCATGGCATGTTCTTCCGATGAACTTTGACGATTTCTTCCCAAATATGTATATAACAAATAAATAGTACCTACATTTGACTCGTCAAAAGGTGACACAGATAAATTTAATTTGTTTCAAGAAAGTCTGAACGTTTCTTTGAAGCTTGCAAAATTTTGTCCAGCACAGATAACTTTTTTGTTCTTCTAACGACATTTTTAATTCACTCATCACAATTTTTCAAAAGTCCTGGTATTCCACCAATATTTTCTGCACTATACAATATTCCCTTAATACTCGCTAAACCGACTTTACTACTTTAAAAAAAATGTAAAGTAATAATGTACCCACTGCTTGAGAATACTTTTGGTAATTCATCAAATATTTATTTATTTATCTGTCAGAACTATCAAAAATGAAAACTATCATCTGATGTCAATATTAAAAAGTGTTGTGTGAATCTGGGCTGAATCTGACCAATCAGAGGTCTACAGAATTGCCAACTTAAATTCAAATCACTCCTCCTGGTTTTTAAATGAGGTATAGAAATGGAATCCAGTGAAGTGAACATTCCAGGAACGGTTTTTATTGGGATATCGCTTTTTTTCGCTTATTTTGGAAATGTTGTTAATAAAACGTGTTTGTTGTTACTTTTTTGTGTATGATTATTTTTGTTTTCAAAATATGTATGACTCAATATCTTCTGTATGTTCCTTGTGGTATATTATTCATTCTTTTTTCAATTTCTTGGGAAATTAAACCACAATATTTTTAAATTCTTTATTTCAACGTTTCGGTAGCGTTCCAGCTACCGTTGTCAAGAAAAAATAAGTAGAAATTAATTTTTATCCCTAACTGACACAACAGAGAAAATTTGACAACTAGACAATCAAAAATTATTTTGAAGTTTAAGACTGCAAAATTTTGTTATCAAATTTTTATTAAGGTCCATTCATAGTAGATCATATCTGTGGCAAAATGTGAAATGAAATATTCCATTTTATGACATTCCAAAGATATGATAGTCTACTAGAAATGAAATCCAGTGAAGTGCACGTTCCAGGAACGGTTTTTATTGGGATAGCGCGTTTCTTTCGCTTATATTGGAAATGTTGTTAATAAAACGCGTTTCTTAATAGTTTTTTTGTGTATGAATATTTAAGTTTTTGAAATATGTATACTCAGTTTTGTGATTTTGTGTATTGAAATGTGTATCGATTAACAACTTTTCAAATTATAAATCATAAGAAAACCTCTGGATAAAAACTTATATAGAATTTGTCGCATTCACAAGATATCTGATATATGCAATTTTTTTAAGATTGTTCTTCATTTTTTGGTTTTGTTTTTGTTAGTATAGATCTCAACGTATTGTTAGATTTGAAGCTAGTTCGAATATTGAATTGATTACCAATTTTCTTAATACTTTCTGATAAACCCTTAACATACGGTATTGTCAAGTTTTTAAAAATTATGTTAGCTTAATTATTAATATTATTATTATTATGGGGTATTAACAATGAGCCCTTCTCTATACTCTTAATTTCTTAATTTACAAATTCTGCCGGGTAATTATTGGCATTTAAAACATTTTTATCATTAGTTAATTTTGACAAAGGTAGCTGGAACGCTACCGAAATAAAACGTCGAAATAAAAAAATTAAAAACATTATTGTGGTTTCCCAAAAAATATGAGAAAAAATATGAAACAATATACTTGATGATGGTAAAAGTTGCTACTATTTTCGGAATATATGGAGCCTGCCGACGTAAAGGAGTTGTGCGATTTATCAATAGATAAATCGCTTATTGTTCAAATTCCAAATACTAAAACGCATTGCAGTTGTACAAAAAATATTTAAAACATATTAAAAATCGTATACCTGTTATATTTTCATAGTTAGTTTTTCAAGAATGGAAATCTTCTTGAACCTAAACGCGATACTCATAAAATTATTTTCTTCTGTTAGTTACATGATCTTCAATTTTTGTCTGAACTATTTTCATTATAAAACTAAGTGTTTAGTGTTGGGTTCTCGAAATTTTTTATGTAATTATGAACACTCGATCTGTAGGTACCAATTCTCAACTTTATGCGAATTAATGTACAAGCACCACTATTTTTCTTACTAGTTTGTCCGATGTAAAAGTGAGAGAGAACTCTCTATTTGGATTTGTCTTTTGTTCACAGGCAATGGGAAATATGCAGTTACAAAGGATAACTTCATGCTTAGACGTTATGGAAAAAAGTATATTGATTAATAACACTGTGATTTCTAGTTTGGTACTGTGCAAAAATACAGGAAAAGATGAATCACTTGTGATCAAATCACCAGTTGACGTAGCTGCTCATATTTTAGGAATAAAAGATATAGGCAAGTATAGCAAGCAAATAGTTTTCTAGATCAAAAATAATGTTTTCGCAAAAATATATACCTACTTCCAAAATGTACAGTTAAGAATTAGCCTCTGAAAATGTTTTACTCTGCGTTTGTCTCCAAAAACCCAGCTATAGTAGTTATCCGTATTTTTCACATTGATCTCTTGTTATTCAAGTTTATTTCTTGTTGAGTACCAGTGAGGTTCTGAGTTGATGGATAAATGGATAAAATTTTGGTGATGAGCAAAATTTGTCTCGATCTTGGTCTTGCGAAAAAGCAGACCAAGACCAATACCAAGTCTGAATATTCAAGAACAAGACCAAATACGTAAGTGGAAAATCTTACTTCCACAGCATATTTGAGATAAACTGTTTGTAACAGCCTTAACTCATGCTTTTCCAGGAACAAAATATTTTTGGTGCTTCCCAGTGGGGAAATTTGGAATTTAGTTGGAGTGATAATTTAAATTGTCCAAATTCATATCAAGTTCGTCTCGCTTTTGCTCTCAAAGGAAGATTTTTTTGTGGGCTTGCAGTCGTATATTTCGTCGGGTGGAGCGTTTGTTGGAGAACGACCTGGGATCTTCCATTGATGGAATAAACAAACATTTTTGCAGAGTAGTTAAATGAAGAAAATTGTCGACGTAAGTAGTCTTAGGTGGCGTTTGTAATGACTGGTCTGGGCTGATGCTGACAGCGACAAATAAACATCTTAATAAAAAAGTTTGAATGGCGGTAATCCATTTTACTCTTCATCAGTGATTTGTATAGGTTCAATAGGCTGACTGTACTATCTCCACATGTTCGGTTTGATAGATTTATTCGTGATTACTTCATAATGTTTGGTACATTTATAAAAACTTTTTCGCAATTAAGCGATATCTATTGTTTGTTCTAGATCTGATAGATAAGTCAATCTCTTTGTCTGAGCTCGGCCTAGATTCCCTTATGTTAACAGAAATGAAGCAATCTCTATACAGAAACTTCGAAATAGACTTAAGTCCAGAAGAAATACAAAGCCTCACAATAACGGATCTTCTTAAATTGGGTTCAAGTGGTAGTGCTTCTATCGAAAATACTGATGATACATGCAATGGTAATTCAAATCCAGCCAAATCCGAGTTGGTTGAATTTGATTCGTGTCTGCTGCATGAAGAACCCATCCTCAATATGAAAAATTCAACCGAGTATAAAAATAATATTTTCCTAATTCATCCTCTCGAAGGACATGTATATGCTTTGAAACAAATTGCACTAGAATTAAAAGCGACAGTTTATGGCCTCCAATGTACTAGTGAAATTATATTTAAATGCATCGCCGATTATGGACAATATTATTTGAAAAAAATTAAGGAGATTCAACCAAAAGGGCCTTATTATCTATGCGCTTATTCTTACGGATCATTTGTAGGCGTTGAATTAACTCTGCTACTAGAAAAGTTAAATGAACAAGTGAAATTCATTTGTTTAGATGGTTCTCCGGTATTTGTGAAAAACATTCTAGATAATATTTATCATTTAAAAGTACATGATGGTTCTTTGGAAGAATCCAAAAAGCTTAGCCTGGTACACTTTTCTTCTACATTCCCAGAAATTTCTCCAGAACAGGTAAGCAATACTAATCAATTTATAATATTCCTAGGGTATTGAAGTTCTGTCGACGATATATAGGTACACAATGACATATTCTTTTTCTAATACTGTTAATTAATTGCAACTATTAGCTACATCACTTGAATGACACATGAATTAATCGTATCACGATTCAAATAACTGAATAAAAATATACAGTTTTTACATAATTTACTGTCAAGGGTGATACACGATTTTATAGGAATTGGCAAATTATTATAAAACAATAAACCTTTGTAAAATAGAGAATTTTGTATTGCACTTGTTCTTGTAGATGGTATATAAGTATATACCAAAGCTTCAAATGAAGGCTGGAAATATGGTAAAATGTATGGTGTCATCAGCGGACCCCGACAGACGTTGTCTCCTATCTTATTCTATACTATTATACAAATTGTGGGTGAAAAAATCATACAGTATTGTTCATGTTTATTTTGCGATAGAGGGAGTTTATCTCTTGAAAACTCGACTTACCTGAATTTTCTTCGAAATGTTTAGGTCAAACAAATTTTTTGTTTACTCTTTCCATTCTTAAATTGACAATATAAAGTATGAACATATTTTCCCCCTGCAGCACCACCTCTGAAGTATAAGCATCCCCTCGAAAATTTTAAATAAGAAAGGGGGTCGTGTGGCACCCTGTTTGAAAGGGACATATATTATTGCCAGCTGAAAATGAGTATTACCGATTGGCGATTTCATGGAGACGATTTGCAAATTAATAGGGCTGGAGGTGGATGGGGCAGTATTATAATGGAGTACTTGGCCTGTGGGTGTGCCGCAGTGTTGCCAAGAATATATTTTTTACAAAGATTAACAATTTTTGAGACAATCAAAATTTTTTAATTATATATATAATATATTATATTGTTTATGCTGGCTTCCGATAATTTATTTCATGCTATAACAATGAGACAATAACATTCTCAATTTATATTATATTTTTCAGGTAGAAAAAATTAAGCAGAACTATACAAATTGGAACGATTATATTGTTCAAGTTAGTAAAACTATTTCTGAACTAACAGGAGTTGATGAAAATAGAATATTACTCTCCGCTAATTCCTTCACTGGCAGGGTATTCGCAGCTTTCAATTACCAACCATCGGCGAAAATTCAGAGTAACATTTTATTGATTAGGAGAGAGGACAATCCACTCATGAGCGAAGACTACAATTTGAACGAGGTAATTTTCTTAAACTCCCCACTGATATTGTGGATGCATATTCCGAGCTGGAACGAACGAAATGAATGCTAGTTGCAGATACTATAGTTTTTATGTGAAGATTCCAATACAAAATTACCCTGCAATCTGTAATTACCAAAAATCTCTATGGCACATTCTATTCAACATTATGTAAATAGATCGAATTTTCACACATACAACCTCTTTAGCTAGTTACTTTGTACCATATATGTGACAATCATCATTTTCAAAATTTATTATAATAATGAGTAGGTATATGGCAATTCTAATGTGAATTCATTTTCAGTTATGTCAACATCCAGTTGAAATCAAGAAAGTTCCAGGAAATCATAAAACCATATTACTTGGAGAAAATGCTAGGAAAGTGGCTAATGAGATTCACAGTTTTTTCAAAATTTGAAAGGAATAATAGCACTGAATAAAATGATTTTTAAATAAATAGTTTTATTTCTCTCACTCAAAAATAAACATTTGATTGACCTAAATGTTGGAAATTGAGGATCTTAGATTGCAAGAAATATATTATACTTCTATACCTACTGTTAACAATATAAAAATCGTCGGAGGGTGGGTATATTATTCCGTTTAATAACGATTTATCGCAAGATCTTCGCGCTCGGTAGTAGAGAATAAGCGATCAGCAGAAGTTAACAAGCGGTTTGCATATTCTACGGGTCGTTCCATATTTTCCTCCCCCTGGAGTAATACCGCACCGACAGTGTGACCTAAACAGCACCAGGCTAGAGCACGCCACCTCAGTGAGTGGAATTCGGCACCAATTAAACTATTTTATACGCTATCACTGGGATGGGGTGAACAATTAATACCTATTAAATCGAACGCCACCAGCTTTTTAATCGAAACAAAGCAATTAAAAGCAAAAGGTGGAAGCTGGAAACATCTTGTAAAAATTAAAGATAAGTTACAAAAAAAATAAATAAAATTATTCCCGAACACGTTTATCCAATTCAATAATTATTGAATAATCAATACAAAGAATGAAAATAATAATTATTTATTGAAATATTTGAAAATTAAGCATTAATTTAATATTTCAAAAAATTAAACGAAGGGAATACCAATTAGTTATAATTAGCACGCCAAATCCAAATATTACACACGCTAAAGATAAGACGAAGGAACTTATCTCATAAGGTTGAGGATATTTCCGGCGTTGGTAGCGATGTCGGTGATGTCTCCTCTCGCACGGATCGGGAACGGAAACAAAGGTGGCTGAATATTGCATAGATTTAAAATTGGGAACTTGTCTTGAAAGGTAAATTTGCCTTGAGATTACCGTGAACTTGCCGGCTGCAGAGCTGCGGAAAAAAGAGAAAACGGGGATAAGGAGCTTGCAAAACATTAGGAAGGAACGAATTAATCGGAATAAATAGAACCGAGGGTCAAGTAAATATTGACTGCTTCTATGATTAGACTGTTGGTCCTAAGTTAATGTTTCCTCTAGTCGTTTACATTTGTCAGTCAAAATATCAACAGTATCAATATCAATTAAAGCTAGTGGTTGTGCATAATGAGGTAAGAGATTTTTACGAATAATACGAATATTGGCACTTTCGCTTGGCATATCATCAAGACGATTAAACAAACCACACATGGCGTTAATATATAAGGTAACTCTCTCATGTTGACCTTGCTTTCTAGCTTTGATTTCCTCAAGTAAATCATCTTGATAGTTATAAGGCAAGAAATCTGATTTCAATTTGGTCACTAATTGTTCCCAATTTTGAACTTCACTTCTGTTAATTAGATACCAATTAAAAGCTTGATCGCTAAACAAATCAGCTGAGCTAGAAAATAATTCAACATCCGTGATACCTCTCGAAATTTTAAGACAATTTACGCGTTCTAGAAAACCAAGTACTGATTCTTTGGAATCAATTCCTGAGAATCTTATTTCTCATTTGTGTACAGGTACAGGTTTAGAAGCAGAAAAACTTTGAAGTAAATACAGAAGTATTCACTGGTGTAGATTGTCTATCGGGATCAATAACATTGAGTTTGCTATCTAAGTCACCTTCTAGACAGAATATTTCTGATGTTAAATGTTTTTTTTACTTGTTCTTGTTCGTCCTCCTCGCAAGTTGAACGAGAAGTACGTTGTGTGAGGTGAGTTAGACGACAAGTCAACCTTCTATACTCGACATCCGAAGAAGTTCCAGCGCGACATCCGAAGAAGTTCCAACAATATCTTGAACCTTCTTCAAGTCGGCAAAAGAAATCTTAATACCCGTGATTTCCGTAGAAAATGGGAGTTCAACATATGAGATTGAACTCCTCATCAGATACTTCTTGTGTCAGAACACCGCGCAATAATTTCTTCTTCTCCGTAACCAGTAAAGGTATCTCTAAGCCACGATAAGAAAGTTCATAATCTAATTCATGAGATAAGAGATAATCAACATTTAGTTTGAACACTCGTGCTATTTTATTATACTTAATAATAATCTTTATTCATAACACTATTTTAGAAAGAACAAACAAACATTTGTCGTACATGCTCGCTAAAACCAGATGTGGTCGTGCACGAGCTTATCACTAAGTATTAATTTTATATCTTTCAACAAATATAATACATATTAAAAGGAAAAATATCAAAAGACAATAGAACTTCTCAAATATATCATATGACATAATATAACATATTTTTTATAACATATTTTAATAATAGTAAATTTAACGAATAAGACCATTTAATAATAAAAAGAAAAAAAGAAAATAATGTGAACACATGAAATATCGATCTAATTTAAATAATGGTAGAAATGGTAGATTATCTACGTTTAACTTGAAATTGTTTTATTTTCAATTAGTTCATGTATATCTCTCCTATCACAATTCAATAGATACTTTTTAAGAATATTTTTTATCAGCGCAGGTGAATTTATGGTTGTTAAATAAACCTTATACATATTTGGTAAAGAGTTATATATTCTTCCAGACAGATATGTAAATATCTTTGGCCCACAGATTTTTCACTAGTCTCTGTAGTTACATGATTATTTGTTTTATATCGGGTAGAATAGTTGTGTTCAATGCTTTGTAGGATATTGCGGTTTTTGTAGATAAATATTAAGAGAGAGTATGTATACTTTGGCAAGTTTATCTGAAACCGTGAAAGGAATGCAGTCGAAAACATTCGACATTGCCACGTTTAACTATGAAAAAGTTGAAGTACTGATTATGTAGTGATAATAATTATAAATGGGTCCTTTTATTATTAACAATTTTAAAAATATGATTGAACGTTAATTTTATAATGTGCTTGTTTCCTTGGATTTATTCTATTAACATTATTTTCCAATTTATGAATATTAAAAGAGAACACTTTTCCAAATTTGTTATGGGCTTCTTGAAGCTCTGGCAACGTTGTACGAAAACCATAATGACCACACCCTCCGATTACATAATTGGTGATTTTTATCGACCAGGTGACTTCTTATTGGCAAGCGCGTGCGTATGTTCTTCCCTCTCACTTCGTCAATTGACTGATATTGATTTATCCAGTGGTGTTCGTATTGTCAGTTACCTTTGTAATTTCAGTTTCACTTGGTAAAATAGGTACCGTACGCCATTTGTACGTTTGACAGATATACGCCATGTTTTTCCTCGCCTCTTACCGACACCCCGTAGCTTCAGATACCTAAACTTGCCAAACATATAACTGTCTAATATCCATAATTTTACTTTCGTTAAACAGGGAATCTGAAGGGTAAGTCCATTTTTTATTTAAAATAATTTTTAAGATCTTTTTTTGTAGAACATCAAAACATCAATCTTTTTCAGGTGAATTTGAAGAATTCCGCCCCATCCGAGTATACCATAGTTTAGTCTCGACTGTACAAGTGAAAGGTAAATTATTTTCAAATAAGGGAATATCTAAACATGTTTTAAGATATCTAAATTTTGCAAGGAGATGTCTTAAACATCTAGCAATATCTTCAACATGTGCCATTCCATTTGAGGAGTGAATCTAGTTTTATGCCTAAATATTTGATTTCGTTCACTGTCTTGATAATTGCGTTGTCATCGTTTTGTACTTGTATTTCTTTGTAGTGCGGTAAAGAAGATCTATAACTACAAAAGGGAACAAAATGTGTTTTCTCAAAGTTAACAGTTAATTTTTTATGGTTAAACCAGTCAATAATTTTACTTAGATCTTTTTCTGTTTTTGTTTTTAAATCCTTCCAATTTTCAGCTGTGTAAATAATGGCGGTGTCATCATCGATGCTAATTATGTTACCTTCACTTTTAATACTAAAAAGGCCGTTAATGTAAACACTAAACAATAAAGGACCCAGAACAGTGCCTTGTGGCACTCCGTAATCAAGTGTTTTATATTCACTGAAGACATCATTTACTTTCACTATTTGTTGTCTATTATTTAGGTTACTAATCATCAGATCAAGTGATGTTCCTCGTACTCCGGAGTCTCCCAAAGCACCAATCAACTGTTTGTGAGAAACAGTGTCAAATGCCTTTGCGAGATCCAGGAATACACAGGCTGTTGGTTTTCTATCATCAACGAGTTTGTAGATGGTTTTAGTTAATTTGGCAATTGCATCATTTGTAGATAAGTCTTCTTGGAAACCATATTGGCAAGTTGATATTAACTCATGTTTATTAAAAAAAGTATTTAAACGTATTTTTAAAGCCTTCTCGAAAATTTTAGTAAAAGTAGTTCATAGTGAGATTGGTCTATAGTTGGACACATTATTCTTAGATATTACCTTTTTTGTAGATGGGTAATAAAATTGCGACTTTAAAATGATTTGGGCCAGTTTCAAAAATAAAATTTATAAGGCTAACTAAAGGAAGTATAATTTCATGTTTTATATTTTTCACTATTTCCGTTGTTAGCCCATCTATTCCTGGTGCTTTTTTATTTTTTAAGCCATCTATAATTTCGTCAATCTCTTCGACAGTAACCTGGGATAAATAGAAGGATTATAAAATAGATTTATTTTTTGGCGAAGGAGTTAGGGGTTTAATAATTTTATTAGCATAAGTCTCTCCTACATCAGTGAAATGTTGGACAAATCGATTGGCAATGCTTTTGTTGTCCGTGGTACATAAACCATTTTGAGTAAGTACCTCCTCGACATTTTTATTATTATTATCTTCCTGTTTTAATTTGTTTACAATATGCCAAAGATTTTTTGGACAATTACTATTTTTTTAATTTCGTTCCTAAAATAATTTTTTTTTGCAGATTTTATTATTTTTTTTAAATGGTCTCTGTAGCTAAAGTAAGCATTTATTTTTTCTGGATTATCTGGGTGTTTCAAGTATTCTCTGTACAAGTTATTTTTTTTATTTACGGACTTCACCAAGCAGTTTGTAATCCATTTTTGTCTTTTTTGCTCACATTTCTTTATTTTTAATAATTTGGTATTTTTTTTTGTATAAATAGATTTAGGGTTTTCGTTAAGATATCGCACTTTTCATTTACATTTTTCGAGTTATAAAGTTTTTCCCAACTATTATTTTTTAAGTTTTTTCTAAGCTCTTTAAAATTTATTTGTTTTTTAATAAGATCATTACTCTTTAAACATATCAATTTAAATGGCACACTTAAAAATGTCGCTCTATGGTCAGTCACACTTGTTTAAATAATTGCAGCTACAGTATTCCGTTTGATAGGTTCGGATTTACATTTGAAAAAAATATGGTCTAGACAACTCTTAGAGATTCCCTGTATTCTGGTGTGTTTATTAATCATTGATTCAAAATTAAATTCATAAAGTGTGTTAAGATATTTAAAGACAGTATCATTTCCATGATCTGTAATATTCAAATTAATATCGCCTAAAAAAATATGAAATTTTATATCCAATCTACTTTTTTGTTGCAGGTACTCTCTCAAGGATAATACAAAATCCTCATCATCAGTGGAGGGGGACCGATACATGCAAGTTATTAAGATTTGTTGTTGTTCAAAAGTAGTAATATATATTTCTAAAACGGGAAACTGACCTATCATTATGACTTTATGTGTTTGTTTATATTTATTTTTTAAGAATACCGCAACCCCGTCATTTTTATTCAATTCACCGTAGCTGTATAGTAGCTGGTACCCTTAATTCCTAAAGCAGTGGATATCGTCTTGTATAAAGGTCTCTGTTAGAATGATCATATCCAGTTCACTATTAACTTGTGAGAGGAGAGCCATAAATTCATCAAAATTTTTATGCATACTATGTATATTTTGGTGAATAATATTGAAGGTGGTTTTATCGTTTTTTATTATTTGTAGATCTTTAATTCTTTCTAATTCCAAGGTATCATAGACTTCAAAATTTATAACTCTAATGAACTGATCCATAAAAAAAATAATTATTATAATTTACTTTATTGTAGGCAATTATGAATAAGTATGTATAAGAACTTAGTTATCTAATGCTAAACTATACTATATACCATTGACTTAAAAACTATATTCAACAAAACATATGAAACGTACCGAATGAATGAAAAATTGTATAAAATATATAAAGTAAAAAGAAAAAAAAGAAAATTTAAACCATTTATTTGTTTTTGTTTGAATTGAGCCTTGGTCTCACTTTCGTATTTTTTGGAGTGGGATTCTTAAAGCTTCCTTCTTCGTCTTCTTCAAGCAAGGTTATGGGATTTGGGGTATTCGGTGCACTACTATATTCTTTTTCCTCCTCTTCTAAGTATACGGTATATGATGAAATTAAATTATAAGATAAAAGAAAAAATCGAGTACTGTTGATATTGACGATTAAGAAGATATTTTTATATATATAGGTACGATACGTGAAGATATAAGATAAGAAAAATATATAGATATAAGATATTGTTAATACGATAATAAAATAAAATATTAAAAACTCAACTGTGAACGATATGATACGATAAGTGAACGATATAAAGATAAATAATACGATAAGTGAAAGATATGTACGACAATAATAAAACAATTGCTTCAACTACTGTCCAAGTTTCAAGATTTATTGCTAAGAGAGACGATGTGTAAAACAGGCCCCACGTTGGGCGCCTATTATTTATTTAAAATAATAAGGCAAGATAAGTTGCAACGGTGACTCAATGTGGAGAGCACCTCATAGGTGTGAATTCGGAGACCAAACTAATATCAGTTCAGGGAGTAGTCTTACCGGATCGCAGGTAATCTTACTTTTTTTAAGTTATTGAAGTTATATTGGAGTTAATGAGATAATAGATGAAGTTAAGAAACCAAATGAATTAAATAAGTTAATAAAACAAGTTAAGAAATGTAATTAAAGTTAATCAAGCAAGGTAAGTGGGCGCCACTCTGAATAATATTAGTCGACTTGTTTTTCACCCCACAACTCTCTATCAACAAACCTGGAAATGCTGGAAGGGAAGGAATATGAACAACGTTGTTAAATTTACAAGTTGTATAATGATTTTAAAACTAATATCACAGTGAATGAAAAAAATGTTGTTGTTGTTTGTTGAAGCACGTAGTTTTTACTTTGTTCTACTTTCCTTAGTTTCTTCGGACAGGTCCTAGGTGTCTGATGTTAATCTACCTCATAATCCGGAGTAGCAGGTACAAAGTGGCAGGTACAAAGTCGCAGGTACAAAGTGGCAGTTACAAAGTTTGAGGTAAACCTCTCACAAGAAATTAAAATTAACCTTATCGGTTCATGGTTCACAGGAGAAAAAAAGCTTATTCTTACTACTGGCTATTAAATTGGACTATGCGATGAACAATGGACATACGTTGCATAGGTATTCCTTTCCTGTTCACATGCTCCGCTTCGAGAAAGCGTAGTGTGGTAGTGTGTTCTTAATTTCTCTATCTATAGGAGAGAAGAATTGAAATATTTGACCAATATCAGTGTATACTGATTCTCACCAACGGAGATTATCCGTCGCACATTAATTTTAAAATTTTGCCTTTTAGCGGTGATCGATGCTACAGGTTCTCGACGAGAATCACATGTTGGTAAGAAAAAAGGACTGGCTACTCGCCGTCCGGTAGATATTCAAATATTTCAATGATAGTGGCCAAATATAACGTTACATGTCCGTTGAAAGTTTCACTGCATCTTTCCACGAAACAATTGTCTTTTCAACACCTTACCACCAGGTATCGGCGACTCCTAAAAGCATTGAAAATTGAGAGTCCGCATACTTAAAGCATTTTTATCGGAAACTGAAGTACAATCTTTATACGTACAAATACAGTCTATAAATGCTTCCACGTTAAATCCATTCGAACTATTAAAACGAGTCGTACACTTTGCAAAATTACCCGTTTGATTATTATTAAGTATTATTAGAAGTAACAAAAAACTGAGAGTTTTGTGAAAGTTCTTGAGTGGATTGTTCGTTTGAATTACTTAAAGCTTTAATTAAGTCCAATAACTGCTGCTGAGACATTAGAATGGAAGCTGCGGCTCCATAATTGAGTATGTCCGTGTTTTTTTAGCGGCATTTTATAAAGCTTGGCACTTAGGGGAATTGCAGGCAAGATGGCATACTATATTTTGAAAAATTCTCATTATTTATCTGATATGTATTGAGAGACGATTATTTGTTGGATCGTTGGTCAGTTATGTTTACTATAGGTTTCAAGGAACAAATAGTTAAAAATAGTTAAAACTAAAATAAAAACACTGAGAAATTAAAAGTTTACAAAAGTCCATCTTGTCCGCCTATGTCGGGCAAAATGGCATACTGCAAAGTTATGATAAAATCCGATGAATAACCCTACATACTAATAAAACCCTGATAAAAAAAGAAGACGTTCAATAGACATATAACATAATTTTCATTTCAATTTTTTTCGAAAAATGAAAAACAAGTTTTCACAAAAAATTAACCTGAACTTAGTCTGTACATAACTCGCAAACAAAGCGCTTTGCCCTTCTTGGTAACCCTGCACAATCCGCATGAGCCCACTTATTGCATAGCTGACATTTAAGCCATGCCTCTTGACTTCGTGATCGGCTTTACAGGTCGTTACAATTCAAACAAGCCGCGTCTTCTTTGTCATCACTTTTACCTTTAAAAACTTCTGGTTCTTCATCGTCACTGCTTTCAATAATTTTCTTTTTCACTATGTTTCTGTTGCTTTTCCTTCCTTCCTTTAGTTTCTTAGCAACTTCCTTTTCCTTGAGTTCCTGAAGAAACGGACTATCAGTCAAAACATCTTGGTATTTGGTACTTTTACGACTCGCGGCTGCTTTTCTTACATTTCCTTGGTGAGAACTTATCTACTATTAACTTTGCTTCCTTGTCTGTCAAACTTGTCCCGATTTTCGCTGTAATATTTGCAAACAACTGATGTTTGGGACTTGGCTTCTGTGATCTACGTTGTCCGCCGACTCTAAATGCATATCTTTAAACGTTGAGTGGGAGCCCGAGGTTCCAGGTTCATCACGATCAGGCACGTCATGTGTCTGATCGCCGTGGTCTCCAACAACTAAGGGAATTTCCGTTGTGGTACTTGGCATAAACAAATGGTCGGGAAATATGTTCCGCTTAAAAGGTGATATCCCTGTTGCACGGAATCCACTCACGGCAATTGCGGTAGTCGCTGCTTTTTCATATGCCTTGTTGGAAAGACCCGAAATTTGGTAAATTGTTACTGGTCGTCCAGGATTAGCCCTCATCCATTCTGAAACCTCCTGGTTATAGTATGTCTGCAAGGGTCCAAAGAATGCCACATCAAGTGGCTGAAGCCGGTGTGTACAATGTGCAGGTAGACAAAATATAATAACATTGTTCTCTTTGGCCAACTGTAGGACTTCCAAATATTTGTGGCTCAGGTGGCCATCTAAAATTAAAAGGGCCTTTTTGTTTTCTGTTGGCCTCACACAATCTACAAAATAGCTAATCCATTTTAAAAATAATTCTCCAGTCATATAGCCTGACTCGTTTTATAGTGCAAGGGTGCCAACAGGTGCCGCATCATAGAGCAGATCATGTTTCTTCTTGCGTGGAAAAATTATAGCGGGAGGTATAAACATTCCTCCAGAACTCATACATACGACCACATTGGTGTGAACACCCCGTTCAGCGCTTGTGATGGCTCCGACTTGCTTCTTCCCCCTTTTGGCGAATACTTTGGATGGTGATTGGACAGTAGTTAACGCGGATTCGTCCATGTTAAAAATCATAGTTTTGTCTATCTGATTATCCTCCAAAACCTTTTCCAATTTGCGAAAATAATTCTCAACTTGAGGTTTATTGAAGGATTGGGCCCGTGCCAAAGACGTTGCTTCAGGAAGTCTGAGCGAAATTTGGGAGTTGCGATTTCGAAATCCTCTAAGCCATGATATTCCGGCTCGATTTTTCTGCTTATTGAAAGGGTGTCTAACCTTCATATATGTTCAGATGCTTGATAAGCTAGACGACAGATATCTTAGTGCGTTAAACCGAATAACTGGGACTCTAGTTCTATATTTTCCACTATGGCTTTTTCTACATGATCAGGTAATGCGTTTTCATAACGCCCTAAATGTTTTTTGGTACTTGTTGCAATTTTATTTTTATTTGCAGCTCGACGTCGAAGAGATGGTAGCAGGGACATTAAAAGTTTTGCTTGGGAGTGCCCATCCCATGGTTTTATTTGTCACTGCCTCCAAAGCTCTTGAAATATTTTACTTATCCCAGTTTGCGCGTTCTGTCTTTCTTTTGTAGGAGTACACCATCTGATACAAAAATATCATTTTGTTATGAAAGCTCTTTTCGTTTATAGAAAATCACGTGTAAACCAAGAACTTACCTTGAACGTCAACACGCCCCAAGCACTTATTCACAAATAACTTGGTCGTTAATCCATGTTAATCTAATCGGCGCGACATGAAGTGCGCACAGCGTTGCCACCTAATACATCATTTTCAGGTAGGCTGGAAATCTATACGCGCCAGTCACGCGGTTATAGTTCCTTAATACATGTGGTATGCCATCTCGCATGCAATTCCCCTACAGCTCATTAAACGTAGATATAATCAAAAGTTAAAATGATTGAAATTAATGTCCACTCTGTTTATAACCAAACAGATTTAAAAGTAAAATTGGGAAATACTCACTTTGTTGCAGTTGTTTTCAAACCTTAACCTCTTTAAGATCCTTAAAAGCACGTGACAAAATGCTTTATGCCATTGACTAAAAAATAGGAAAGATACGCAAAGGCTATGTTAAAAGGCGTGAATATGTCTATCGCGCACTGTTGTCTCACTCATCTTACTTCTCGCACCGCACCGTCCACAAACTAGCCGGCTGTACTAGTACGCCAGGCCGACGGAAGAAATATCAACTACAATCTGGAAACTCTTCAGTCGCTTTGAGAGTAATTTCGACTCCGTGCCAGTGTAGTCCAGATTTTAATTATTTTTGGGAGTACCGTCTGTTATAACGTTTTATTCCACGTACTTATCATATATTGGTTTATAGGTTTTTTGAATATTTTTCGTAAGATTTGTTGTGTTAGCCACAGTAGACAATGAGTACGTCACATCACCAATGTGTTTATTTGGATTGTTCAAACAACGACAGGTTGAACAAAGACATTAGTTATTTTAGATTCCACATCTACATTAGAAGAATGTTCTAATGCTTATGTAGCCGGTTATTTAGTGCATAAGGTTTATCAGAAATTTGGGTGTAATTTTTGCGCATCTAAATATCAAAAAGAAGACGGACCAAACATAAGCCGTAATGAATTATTGGTTTTTTTCAAAGATTACGGTTGTGCAGGAAACACGGTACCTAACTTTTCTTAAAACACCTTCTGAAAAATTTATCAATATAGTACGTAATTTGTTGGTAAGTTTCAATGTTGCATTTGACCAATACAAAGCTGCCCCTGATGTTTCAAAGAATATCAGGCATTATCTGCAAAACTCGGTTGATTGGGGTGAAATACTTGAGAATCCATCTTGTGCTTATCACAAAGATTTTATCTTGAGCTTATTCATTAAAATGAAAATGTTTCGGCATTTAAAATGGGAAACGGCCAAACAAGAAACAAATTCTAGCAAAAAAAATAAATAAAATAAACCACATAGAAAAATGTCGATATTATCAAAGTCCAAATAAAATATTTTATCTACGACCACCTTCAAAATTAGTCATTCACGAATCAAAATGAATGTGTGAAATAATAAATTATACATACGTTGAAAAGCGTGCGTAAATCAACAACGATTTTTATATGGGACTTTCATTATTACACCCAAAAGCGTAAGTAAATGACCAATGCTTTTTAAATGGGGTTTTCATTTTAACATTCTTTTTTCGCTACGTAATCATCGAGTTGCCTTGAATTTAGTCGTTGGTTGTATAAACTTTTGTGCTGTCAGTAAATTTGACAGACGTGTCAGACATAGTGAAAAATATTTTCTGTTATATTTGAAATTTTAATTACACCTATTTTGAATAGAAGAATCTCGAGAATAATGCTTTTCTTCGGATTGCATACCAACTGAAACTAGAATTCGTTGTGTATATATTTGTTTATAGAAAATTTATTTTCAAATATTTCAACCCCTTCGGAGCACATTTTTTTAATTTTTTCTACATGTGGTCGTAGTTAAAGTTTTGTATGACACTTGTGCGGGAAGTACTTTTGCGCACTCGTTGCGAAAGAGGCACTCGCCACGATCGTGCCTCGCAACTCGTGCGCAAAAATATAACTTCACGCACTCGTATCATAAATAACTATTTCTTCCTATTTTTCCTATTTTTTAGTCAATGTTTATGCTGATGTTACACAAAACAACACTTGCTTTTATAGCAAAGTTCTCAATTACCGAATTCTCGAGTTGTTGTCCGAAAACTTATATAACCGCACGGTATCGTGTATAACCGTATATCACTAAAACAAAAGCTTTTTCAGCTCTAAGCTCTCTGGAATTTTCCTAGACACGAGTTGGAGCGCCAGTGTAACAGGTTGACAATATAAAAATCGTGGGGGGTGGGTTTTAGGTAAATTATTCCGTTTAGTAACGATTTATTCACTTACAAAAAAACTTAGAGATATAAAATGGTTATAATAGATGAGAAAAGCCGGTAAAATGAAAGAGTTTCACCTGCTCACTGCTCTGAAGAACTAATTAACACACTAGTCTAGTGTCACTAGAACTAGAAAGGTGATATCAGACGGTTCACTCGAGTGAATATTCACGCAAGTGAATGCTTCATTATTCTTTCATCCCATGTTCACACGACTTAGTGTGAATGACAAAGAAAAGAACGTTTATTTGTTCTTCTTCAAAATATGTCGTCGGGTGAACACCATTTTTTAATCCGAGTGAACGTTCTCTTTGTGTGGAGACGGTTCATTTTTCGTTCATTCTGACGGAGTGAATGATACCGAATGCTAAAATCCAACATCGTTGGATTGGTTCATTAATGAATTCATTCAGCACTCTTGTTGCATTTTGAGTTCAGATGTATCATTTCAAGTGAAAGATGCCGAGTGAAAGACAAAAATGAACGAAAAGTGAACCGCCTGATATCACCTTTCGGATAGTTCAAAAAGGAGGGTCAACCAAAAAGCGCAGTTGTCACGTTGAATTAATTATCGGGAATCTTGCTACAATACTTAATAGTAGTATATTTATAGAGAATTAATTGTTATCGAACATTAAGCTCTGCTGTTGATAAAAAAAATTGGATTTATAGGTTCAAGACACAAAGACAAAGATTCAATCCTTATTATCATATTTCTAATGAAACGCTAATCTTACAAAGTAAAGCTTCCAAAAATATAGTATTTTTTTTAGCCGAGGGAAAAACAATTAAATTGAAAAGATTTTTCAAACCCTACAAAATACAAATAAAACAGAACACAGAGTCAGATGCTGCAAATGCAATACGCATATATACAGATGGCTCAAAAGTGAAAGAAGGCTCAGGATGTGGAGTTTACTCCAGATACCCAAGAGGATTGAGAGGGGGTACCAGCGTGGTTCAAACAGAACTGGCTGGTATTCTCAATTGCCGCAAAAGAACTAACCAGAAAAGTAATTTCTGGCAAAAACATAACAATCTGCACTGATAGTAGACAAGCCCTATTAGCCTTTGAACAGACAACGTGTTATATCGGGGCTAGTACTAGAGTGCCACCAATATTTGGCTAACGCCTCGGCAGATAACAATATTATCCAGAGGTGGGTTATAGGGCACGAAAGGAGTAAAGGTAATCGCATTGCAAATCTTTAGCCAGGGCGAAGCAGCTGGACTAAAAATTTTAGGAACCAGTATCTACGACCTAACGACCTCGACAGTTCCGTAACTAGCCAAACGTCACACCCATGCTCAATCACTAAAGATATGGGATGGAATCAAAGGATGCATTCTTGCTAGGATCACCCTGGGCGACCCTGGGAAGCTGGCGCCGAAGAAATATTTGATGCTGATCCATGAAAAACCTACGTTTAACAGTAGGATTTCTGACTTGCCACTGTCAACTAAGGAAATACCTCCATACCATGGAGCTAGTGGGCACACCTCTATGAAGGATGTGTAAAAAGGAAGATGAAACTGTCAGGCATGTCTTATGCGAGTGTCCGGAGTTATCGTCAATAAGAGAGTGTGTGTTCGGAGAAAGATTGATACAGAACTATTTTTCAAGCAATTTAGTAGCCTGGAGCAAATCGATCAAATAAAAAGATAAAAATGTTAAGTAATTTTTCCCCTCACTCAAATGACCGCGTCAAATCATTTTTTCAACGACTTTTAGATAGTTGTTTTTGTTCATTCTCTATTTTTATATAGTTAGGTGGATTGGTTTCATTTAATTCATTTATATTTGTACCATTTTGACGAATTACAAATATTTTATTTATATAATGTAGTTGAAGCTATTCTAATCAATGATTCCAGTTTATTTCTTATTATTTAATGCTACCAATTGAATACTAGAACGTACCGTAAATAAATACCTAAACAACATCGTATTTTAAAATAGTGTTCTGACAGCATACAGTTTTATCAGCCCCTATGTATGTATGTATGTATGTTTTTTGGGGTGATATTTACTGAGACCTAAAAGATTTATTGTGCCCCCTTACTTCTACTTAGTTTCTGAGGAGAGTCTTAGAAACTAGTAGCTCCTTTAGTCCTATTTCCCGGAGGAATTTTAGGTTATATGCAGGCTTCAACTTAGGAAAATGTTCCTCTTCTATCCAGTAATCTCCCAGGTGCTATGTTCCAGGATTCTGGAGTGCTGTGCAATTGGAAACTATATGGATGGAGGTTTATTCTTCCATGCCACAAAATCTACATTCTTTTTCCTCCACTATTTTGAGCTTTTTCAGGTGCCCATTCAGGCGACAATGTCCCTTATATAATGTAGTTGAAGCTATTCTAATCAATGATTCCAGTTTATTTCTTTTTATTTGATGCTCCCAATTGAATACTAGAACGAACCGTAAATTTGTATCTAAACATCGTTTTTTTTAAATAATTTTCCAACAACATACAGTTTTATCAGCCCCCATACCAAACACTCCATTTATAAGATAACAAGCAGTTCATATGCATTTGATGCAATATTCGAAGAAATATAATATTTTTTGGCGTATTAATTTAGACTCTAAATCAGATCTTTCTCTTTGAAAACAACTCACATTGGTTTTTGGGATATTTTTTTCCTTTTTTTCCTTTTAAATAATTTTCTTAAAGTATAATTTGACCATTAGATTTAAATA
>CAJUYI010000126.1:260706-308884 GCA_910591695.1 Galerucella pusilla
AAAATATATAAGTCAAGAAATAAATAATTTTGATCATATTATTTTTGCTGGGGATTTTAATTCAAAAAACTTAGTGTTTCGTAATCATATTAATAATAGAAATGGCAATATACTAGTAGAGGAACTTTTAGATTCGGGGTTTATGGTTTTGAATGATGGTAGAGCAACGAGAATCGGACTGCCGGGACAAAATAAAAGTGTCACAGACCTTTCCTTTTGTTCTGGCAGTCTAGGTATAGTAGGAAGATGGGAGGTATATCCTGAAGACAAGGGAGACAGTTATCATTTCCCAATTAGAATTGACTTTGATTTGGGGGGAGAATATAAACATAATAATAAATATGAAAAAAATTAATTTAGAATAAGAAAATATAATACTAAAAACATTAATTGGGAGGAATATCATTTAAAATGTATGCAACTGGGAAATCAAATGGAAAGTAAGGGATATAGGGATATAGTGGACTTAATTGATCAAGGATACAGTATGATCTAACCTAAGAAAATAAATAAGGGTAATAATAAGAAGAAAGATAAAAATAATGCGACAATTAATAAATGGTGGGTCAGGGAGTGTGATATAATCCTAGGAGAAAGAAGGAAGGCGATTCAATTATATTTAGAGGATAGTAGTACATGTAACTATATTGTTATGAAAAAGAAGGTTGCGGAGGCAAAAAAATGTTTAAAAATAAAAAAAACCGCTTTATAGAATTTTGCTCTACTCTCAATCGGGATAGCAACATGTCTTACATATGGAAAGTGGTTAAGGGTTTTAGTAGATGTAATAATTATAATAGGAATACAGAGTTCATAAAAAATAATTTAGATAACTTCTTGGATTTAGTAACTACTCCTGAAGTCTTGAATAACGGAGTGGAGGTCATATACAAAACATGGGAGGAGTTTAGTATGAATGAGCTAAATGTAGTGTTAAGTACTAGGAAAAAAGATAAGATGCCAGGTGTGGATGACTTAGTGTACTCACTGTTTAGAGAATTGCCGTACAGTATCAAAGTGGATTTGGTTAGAGCGTTTAGAGGATTCATTTCAGAGGACAATATACCTGAGGAATGGAAAATACAGATCATCTGCCCGATTCTGAAACCTCTAAAGGACCCCTTCATTCATTCATTCATTCATTCAAACGTTTGGGTTGTGCTCAACAGCCCGGGCACTTGACCTAAGTCATTGTACCATTCCCAATGTTATCTACTTCCACTCCAAAAGTTTCGTGTCCTCTATATAGGCCACTAGCTTATTTGGGGGGATTTTAAGTAGTTCTGATGGTTGTATAGTTTCCTTTCCAAAATGCTTCTGTCTGAGTCCTTCTAAGTTCTTACATGAGCAGAATATATGAATAGGTGTTTCATCCCTTAGTTTGCACTTCCTACAGAAAGGTTCACTGACTATTCCCATTCTGTACAAATGTTTCCTTAGAGTGCAATGTCCAGTAACCAGGTCGGTTACTGTCTTCAAGTGTCTCTTGCTCAGTTTCAATAAACTGGTTGAGAGTTCTTTGTTTACCTTTTTCAGTAGACTTTTTGTGTGAAGATGACCTTCTGTCAACCTCCATTTAATTTGGTGTTCTTTGTCTAGCCAGTTCCGGATTTCCCCTCTTATGTAATCCTTTGTGATTCCACAGAACGGTTCCGGACCTATAAAGTCTCCTTTAGAGCCTTGTTTAGCTAGCTGGTCCGCCAATTCATTACCAGCAGTCCCTTCATGTCCCGGCACCCATACTAGAGACACTGTGTTGTCTCTTGCCAGCTTATTAAGGGACTCTTTGCAGTTTTTAACCAGTCTAGATTTCGTGGTAGGATTGCTGATAGCCTTCAGCAATGCCTGGCTATCAGTGAATATTTTTATTCTTTGTCCGGTATAACCCCTCTTGATATTTTCATCAATACAGGCTATAGCAGCAAATGTTTCTGCCTGGAATACAGACGTGTATCTACCAAGGCTGAAGAACATTTTCTTCCTAGGTCCATTTATACCAGCCCCAGTGCCATGGTTAGTTTTAGATCCATCAGTGAACCAGCTGATATCCCCGGGATTTCCCGAGTGCATCACCTGTTGCCTAGATGGAATGATAATATTCACTCGCTCAGTGAATATATTCTCTGGTATCATACTATCCAGACCCATCTGAAAGTTTGGTTCGTCTAGTATTGTCCCAGTTATATCGGTATGTCCCCCACGTACATTGTTCGGGGTCCACATGCCTCCCGATTTCAGTCTAAGAATCGCCATCATCGCCTCTGCCCTAACAAAAAGTTCCAGAGGAGGGAGGCCTATAAGGGCTTCCATTGATGACGTGCCCGTGCTGTTCATTGCCCCGGTAATACCGAGGAGAGCCTGTCTTTGGATTGTAGCCAATTTGTTCTCTACTGAGGACACTTCTGTCCTTCTCCACCAGACTACCGTTCCATAGGTGACCATAGGCCTAATCACTGTTGTGTAAAGCCAGTGTACCACCTCAGGTCTTATTCCCCAGGTTTTTCCCATAACTCTTCTGCATTGCCAAAATAGTCTGGTTGCCCTGGTAGTAGTTCTTTCCAGGTGTGCCCTCCAATTCAATTTAGAGTCGAGGGTCACTCCCAGGTATTTCACCTCTTTGGATATTTCGAGTGCTTCTCCGAACAGTTGTACCCTGCCCTCTGGAAGAGCCCTTCTATTCGTAAAAGCAACTAGTTTGGTTTTTTTTGGATTGACTGTTAGGTCCTCTTTAAGGCACCAGTCTTCCACAATTCGCAGTGCTTCTTGTAAGACATTTGCGACCGTCTCTGGGAATTTTCCCTGGGTGACAATCACAAGGTCATCCGCGAAGCCCTGCGTCCATATGCCTTGATCATTTAGTGTGCAGATCAAGTCATCCACAATTAAATTCCACAGTAGTGGTGAAAGTACTCCACCTTGAGGACACCCTTTAGTTGTCCTGACGGTGTACGTTGTATCATGCATATGTGCCGATATTCTCCTATGTTCAAGCATGGATCTTATCCATCTGCATGTGGTGTTGTTTGTCCCTCTCTTTTCGAGGGATTTGTTTATTGATGACATCGAAGTGTTATCAAAAGCACCTTCGATGTCTAAAAATGCTGCTAGGGCAAATTCTTTTTGGTTCAGGCTCCTTTCAAGTCTCGAGACCAAATTATGCAGAGCAGCTTCTCCTGATTTCCCTGCCTGATAAGCCCATTGCAGTGTGTGTAGAGGGATGCTCTTAAGCACTCCTTCTTGCAGATGCATCTGTATTACTTTCTCCATGGTTTTCACCATGAATGATGTCAGACTGATTGGTCTGTAGGATTTGGCCTGGGTGTAAGTTTCTTTCCCTGGTTTGGGAATAAACACCACCCTTGACTCTCTCCATGCAGTTGGTATATACCCTAAAGCATGGCTACTGCGTAATAACAAAACTAAAGGACCCATGATGATGTCAATCCCCTCTTGAAGAAGCTTGGGAAATATGCCATCTGGTCCTGGGGTTTTGTAGGGGTCAAATGAGTCTACAGCCCATCTAATAAGATGTGGTCTGAAAATCTCATTTGTTATCTTCCAGTCCTCTTTGGTAGCCCTCGTTTTGACTACTGGCCTGTTATCATCGCTCGAATCTATCCTTGCCGAGCCCGGAAAGTGCACACCAAGAAGGTGCTCTAAAGCTTCCTCCTCAGTCTTTGTGTACCCTCCACTCGGCAACTGGATAGATCTTACATTATTAGAAGTGTCCCTCTTGAGAATTCTGTTAATTCTGACCCTGTCAGGGACACTTTGTATGTCCTCACAGAATTCCCTCCAGGACTTTTTCTTTGATTCTTTTATTTTTTCATTATACGCACCTAGTTTAGCCTTATATGCTCCCCAGTTGCCTGTTTTTTTCGCTTTATTAAAAAGACGTCTTGTTTCTCTCCTTAGGCTAGTCAGCTCTTTATTCCACCAGATAACTTGTCTGGGAGAGCAACTTTCCCGTATCGGACAGTTATTGTGATAGGAGGTCACTATGGTCTGTTGCAGCCATGTAGCTGTGCCTTCTATCCCCTCGGCAGTTTTAGGTCTGCCGTGGTGTGTGCGGATTTTAGAAAGCAGGTCCTCTTTGTATGATACCCAATCGGTACTCTTAGGATCCCTGTATGTTCTAATAGCCGTTTTTTCTACATCTATATCAAAGTATATATGGGCATGGTCAGACAGCGACGGTTCATCCGATACATGCCAATGCCTTATCATCTCCCCGACTCGTAAAGTACAGAGAGTTACATCTATTGATGATTCCCCTCTCAATGTTCTAAATGTTGGCGTATTGCCCACATTCGCAATATCAAGTTCAGTGGTACATAAATAGTCAAATAGTTTCTTACCTCTAGTGTTGTTGTCCTTGCTGCCCCAACTAAAATGGTGTGCGTTGGTATCAGCTCCTACAACAACATCCAGTTTGTGTCGTCTAGCGTAATCCATCAGGTTCTTCATATTAGCCCCCGGTAATGGTTCTTCTGAGTCAATGGGAAGATAAAGAGACACTATTATTGTCTCTATTATCTCCCCATCTTTTTCAAGAGTAGTCTTTGCTGCTACCATGTCACCCGTACAAAGTTCCATGATTGGCATCAAGTTGTATTTAGATCTGTAACAGATACAAGTTCTTACTTTAGTACAATTAGTTCCCATTATCAGTCCCATTTCCCTAATATTAAGCCCTAGTATCTTACCTTTGTTTATCCAAGGTTCCTGGATTAGAACGATGTCTATGTTATCGGCCACAACCCTTTGATGTAGAACAGCTGTGGCCGTCTTTTTGTGCTGTAGGTTGACTTGCAGCACCTTGAATGTCCTAGGAGGTTGTTGGTTCAGGTTCTTGTTCAGTCCCTGTTTCCTCTTCGGTCATATTTTCCAGGATCTTGAAGCTAGCTCGCTGGAATAAGTAGTACGGTCTCCATTGAGCCCGGACTAGTTCTTTCATTGACTCCTCGTCAATCCGGAGACTCACATGTAGTCCCATATCGGATGACTTGGAGCCAAGGATCAACCACCGATCAACCCTCAACCCTGGGTTCTGCTTTTCGAGTCTTTTTAGCCCCACTTTCAGATCCTCTTTTTTAGTCTCTGGAAGTAAGGCAAGGACTCGTTGCTGTTTTGGAAGTTCATCACTCTTGATGAGCTTCCAGTTTGTTTGGCTTGCCAAGTAGTCCCTCGTTATGTTGAAGGACTCTTCATTGGCGCATATCAGCCCATAGTAGCTGTCCATGTATCGACTGGCTTCAAACCTTGGCGCCTTTTGCACCACGTCGATCATTTTGGACCCCTTGTTAGTGGAGAGTTATAGGTTTATAGCTTTGCAATCGTGTGCTTTGAAGATCGTAGAAAACTTGATTAAAAGGAAAATTTCTCAGGTGCTACTTCAAGATTAGGGAGTGTAAATAAAGGTATACCACAATGTTCAGCGCTTAGTCCGTTACTATTTGCGGTATACACAAACGATATATATGAACAAATGGAGGAAGGAGTTGATTTGTTAGGTTTGGCAGATGATATGATGATCATTGCGCGTGGGAAGGATATGGAGGCTTTATGTAGGAGAATAAATGATTCACTGGAAAATATTAGCGAATGGATAGGGAAGCATGGGTTTGAAATGTCAACACAAAAATCTAAAGCAATAATTTTTCAAAAAAGGAAATATTCCTAGCATTGAATTTAATCATGAGGTTATACCATGTCAAAGAGGTAAAGTATTTAGGAGTTATATTGGATGAGAAATGGAAGCTTAGTGCTCATATTGATAGAGTGGCGGCAAAGGCTCGAAAAGGAATTGATGTCATGAAAGCAGTTACAAACTACTGGTGGGGGGCTGACTCAAAAATTATAGCAATGATATACAAGGGTATTGTTAGATCTTAATTGGATTTTGGATCAGTTGTTATATTTAATATGTCAAAACAACAACTAAATAAATTAGACAAGGTACAATTTAAAGCGTTAAGAGGGGGCTATGAAAAGCACTCCGACAGTTTCACTGTTGGCAGAAGCGGGGGAACTCCCATTACATTGGAGACGTATATGGTTGGCACAAAAATTCACTTTGAAACACTTGGCGTTAAATAATAGTATAGTCACAAATAAGTTGGTGGATTTATATAGATTTCAACAGGAAATAGCTGGCATTACCAATTTTTCTATATTAGAAGGATTGGATAGAGCATTAAGCTATCATAATTTACTTAGAAAATATAATGTTCCACCATGTTTTTCAGTTGGGTACAGTGCACTGCTCATGGACATTCCCTGGGAGGACGTGGGGCTAAAGAAAAACAACTCTTATAATCAAATTGAATTGGATGGGATCATTAAAGAGAAATGGAGTGATTACGAAATAATATATACAGATGGATCCAAAGATAGACAAGAAAATTTAACTGGTATAGGGATATACATGAAAAATAGGAGGTGCAAAATAAGTATCAGAGTCGCTGACGAAGCTACTATATGTACAGCAGAGTTGCTAGCTATTTACGAGGCAATCAAAAGAATAAGGGAAGTGGGAAATCTGAATTCACTTGTCAGATTCCAAGAGTGCTTTACAGAGAATTGCTAGAAAAGGATTATATGGTAAAGTAGAATACCCAGAGTTGAGTATTAGAGAAATCTTATGGGAAGCGAAGAGTAATAATCAAAATATTAAGTTGGGCTGGATTCCTAGTCATTCAGGTATTAAAGGGAATGAAGAAGCTGACATGTTGGCTAAGAATAGCTTAAAAAAGAGGGAGAACAAATATAACAAAGTAGACTATAAAGATATTATGGTTAAAGTAAAGGAGAAATTTAGAAAATATTGGGAAGAGGAATGAACTATGTAAGACTAAAGGAAAGAAATACTATAAAATAGTTGAGAAACTATCAAATTAGTTGAGAAACTATCAAATAAGCCCTGGTTTTATGATGTAAAGGTCAACAGACAGGCTGTAACAACATTGAATAGACTTAGGTTGGGACATGGTGCATATCCAAAACATCTCCACTGGATAGGAGTAGTTAACTCTTCCAATTGTGAATGCGGGCAAGTAGGTAGTATTAGACATATACTGAGAGTGTCCTAGTAATAAAAGTAATTGTGATAATCTATATAAACTAATGCTTAAAAATTGCATGAGGTGTGAAACTGCTTTATGTATAGAGGACACTTAGAGAACCTTCAGTGCGTAGTGCTTCGCTTTTGTGCAAATTTTTCAAAAATAGTAACAGAAGTATATAAATTTATTTTAGATACAGGAAGAAGTGGTGTCTCAGAGGCAGATGCACGAAAGTGCAGCCTCATCCTAGTTAATTAGAAGTAATAAATAGTACTGGGTAGATAACTCGAAAGAGTTAAGCTCATAGAAACAAAAGAAGAAGTTTTGATTTTAATCTCATACCACTAAATTTAATTATCTACAAATTGATACCAGCCTGTTTTACATAACAAAGAATGACGTTAACGCCTTTTGGTCTTTTTATTTAATACAACTGTACATAACAGTGAATAATTATTAAATACAGGGTGGTCCGTAAGTAATTGTACATAGAAGTACAGTACAATCTTCACTTCAAAATATTGCAATTTAAACCAACTAGCCTTAATAAAATGTTGATATTAAGAGAGATGAAATTTTAATTTTCGTTTTTTACAATAACTTTTACGCTTTTTGACGTATATGCACAAAAATTTGAGGTTGGGTGTTTTTTAATATGAGAAATCATAATGTTGTACCTATTTCGATGTATTTTGTAAAGGGCGCCACATAGGCCACGTATGCGGCATAAATGTACGCAAAACTTTTATGCCTTATACATTAGCGCTACTTTTGTAAGAGAAAATTAAAGCCACATTATTACAACAAAAAAAAGGTATATTTCTTAGTAGCCCCAATTCTCAACGGTTTTAGAGATAATCACATTTTAGTGATTAACTACATGATTATTATTTATTGAAATCACGTTTGAAAAGTATAGTGTGTACAATAATTATTTTTTTTAGTATTAAGATTGTTCTGGGTGATATTTGTAAGGTTCTTATTTCTTTGCATCTATTCACTCCTAAATTCTTAGTTCTCTCTTTTTTTATTCTCATTATTTTGTTTGCGATTTCACCAAATCCTTCATGGAACTAGCCATAAATAAATATATTATTTTATTGTAGCAGCATAGATTTAGGAAATTGTAGCAATAGTTGCATGACTTTGTTGTAGGAACCACGGGGCGCCCTTTAAATTGTCGTACTTTTCTATATTATGTATGTTTAAACTCGTTGACTTTCTAACCACGGGGCGCCTCTCAAATTGTCGATTTACTTTATATTTATTTTGGAAACTTGCTCGCTTTCTAATTATTTGTATTACATTAAATTTCCTTAAGGGGAGTCATGTTTTCAAGTACCTGCACGTGTAGGAAACTATCTTGGTAAAACAAGTTACTATCCAAACGTCTAGCGGAACACCTCTCTCAATAACAATAAAGCTTATAGATATACAGTCTTACAAGTGCGTTTTATTCAAAACACGAAACAATTTTTTTATTTTTATTTTAAAGAAGTTATTGTTGATGTGTGTGTGCATTGTGCATTAACACTAAACAAAGATGAACAGTATTAGGGTATAGAGCAGTTAACATGAAAAATATGCATGATACTTTCAATATTTAAAAATAATTATTGTACACACAACTACATTTTTCAAACGTAATTTCATTAAATAATAATCAAGTACTTAATCACTAAAATGTGATTATCTCTAAAACCGTTATGATTTGGGGATACTAACAAGTATACCTTTTATTTGTTGTAATGATGTGGCTTTAATTCTTTTTTACAAAAGTAGCGCTAATGTAAAAGGCAAAAAAGTTTTGCGTACATTTATGCCGCATACGTGGGCTACGTGGCGCCCCCTACAAAATGCATCAAAATAGGTACAAAATTATGATTTCTCATATCAAAAAACCCCCAACCTCAAATTTTTGTGCAAATACGTCAAAAAATGTTGTAGTCATTGTAAAAAACGAAAATTAAAATTTCATGTTCAACACCCTGTATCTCTCTTAATATCAACATTTTATTAAGGTAGTTGGTTTAAATCGCAATATTTTGAAATGAAGATTGTACTGTACTTCTATGTACAATTATATATATAAGGACCAACCTGTATAAAATGACTATTGAAATATAATAATATGCATCCATTCTATTCAGAAACATGGATAATGAAATTCCTTATTACCATACAAAATCATTCAATTTAAAACACAATTTATTGTTCCAAAAACAACCCTATGGCCTCAAAATATTCAAACTGTTAGGACTAGGACTCCATTAATAAGTGTTACTGTTTTCGATTTTTTGGTTAAGTGTTAATCAGAATACATCAAAGATTTTTTTTAGTTCATACTTCTCACATACTTCATGGAATAAAGATCTAACTCATGTTGTTAAAAAAAAATTTATGTTTAACCACTCAGGATGGACATTAATTAATAATAAAATATAAATGTTATTTATATGTATGCTCAGGACGAATTTCCCAAAATTCTATATTCTAAATATACAGCTTACATTTCATCACAAGTAAGGATCCGATTCACAGATTATTGTATTAAACGGAATTATATAAATAGGGTCCCAAATAAAGATGTCAAACCCAATATATACAAATATTTTTGCTTATCATGAGAAGCGGCCAATAAATTGTCAATATTTATTCTCTACGTAAATTATCTAAACGTGCCTGTAGGTCAGCATCTGCATCAGACAATCCGCCACCACCGGATCCACCGCTGTTGTTTGTATTGTTATTATTTCCACCTGATCCAGTGCCACCATTACTACCACCTACAACAGATTGATAGTTGAAAATTTGACGCGAAAAATCGCGAGTTAATAAAATATATTTAAAAATACCTGCAATGGCAGCTGCTGCTGCTGGATGTTTTTGTCCAGGTGCTGGTAGGTTTCCTGCAGTTTGAGGTAATCCCGAAAGTGTATCATTTAATTGAAGACCTAGCTCATCCAAAACTTGGTTTACAATTGCATCACTGAAACATAAATATATTAAAAACTTTGGGCAAGTGGGATTTACACTAGGTGTATTTTTTACCTTTCTTCTTCATCATCATCTCCCTCCATCGCGTCATCAATAGCATCATTCATTACTTCTTCTTTCATATCCATGATTTCCGATTGTTTTTCAAATTCTTGTAATATTCTTTGTATTTGTGGTAAATTAAGTTGCTTGTTCATACTTTGCATAGCTTTAGTTACACCTTTCATTGCTTGTGCCATAGCATTTTGGGACCTGAGTGTCTGTATTTTCAATGATACTGCCTGAATATTTGCTTTCATCAACATAAATTTCTTTACATATCTCCTAGTTCTAACCAAATCTTTTGCCATTATTTTCACAGCGTCCTGTAAAAACAATTGTTTAGTAAATACTTTTTCACATCACATCTTATAAATTACCATTTGACCTTCTTTAGCTAGTTTCTTAATATCCATTATGACTTTTTTTTCTTGCTGCTCCATTTTTTGTTTTTCTCGATCTAAATCTCTCATAGCTTTATTTAATGCTCTTTGATTTTTTCTTAACAGCTCCTCGGGGGTAATTTTCTTACCAAATAACCACTCCATTTTAAAAATATTAAATCTAGTTAATTAAATATTTGGAAAACACCTTCTTTTCAGTAGGTTTTTATTTTACAAAATTAAATATGACTCATAGGGTTTATTATTCTTCTTCTCTTATTTCTCCTTTTTTGATTAATTCAATATCCCAGATTTGCGGTAGCTGGATACACAAAGGGCGAAGATCACAAAACTAAAAGAAGACAAGACAAGAAGACTGTTATTTTGACATTTAGTTTAGTTTTGAATGGATTTTTGTATGTGGGTTATGTGGATTGTTATTAAAATTTTAATTTAGAATTCTTATACTTTTATTATAGGAAAAAAATGGTTGTCTGTTCTGGAGAACATGGATTACAAGCGGACATAATATTTCTTATAGAAGGAACAGCCGTAAACGGTGCATACATAAATGACATCAAAACAAATTATATTATACCATCTCTAGAGTGAGTACATAACTTTCAAAAAGATTTATTACATTATTACATACATCTAATAAGAAGCAGTTATTATTCGAAGTGTGTAGTCTTAAGTTTAAATTGATTCGTTTATTAATACTTAGTATCATTAGTTATTGGCTATAGTGAAATATCGTCTGATAGTGATATTTATTGTTGCCTTCCATAGCGAGGGTCGTCGGTTCAATCCCCACCGAAATTCCTCTATTTTTAATTTTGTTGAGATGTTTTAACACTAATTATCATAGTTTTGCAGAATAATATAATAAAAATGATATGTGTAAGTAAGTCAATCCAGAAGGTAATTAGTCTCAAAAATTCGAAATAGACCATAAAATACATTACCTAAGTTCATTCCATCAGATACCAGCCATTCATCTTGAAGAAATACAAAATGAACAACAAATTATTCAAAGGAAAAAATGAAAAATTACTATAATAAATGTTCAAAATGCTTGCCATCTTGTGCAATGCAACACGTGATTCTAGCTTCCAACGATTTAACTACAGATACTATAGATCATGCACTGTCTGACAGAAACTCCAAGGTGAATTGCAAAGTAAGAGTAGAAACTAACTCCCTTTCTGATCATAACCGTTTGTTGATTAGTATAATGGATAATGTTAATGTTTTCAAGCCCAAGATTTTACATCAATACAAGATATTGGATCACAAAAAATTTAAAGCTTTATTTGGGCAGAAGGTTGCTGATGGTACTGTGACATCATTTCGGGAACTTATAGATGTTATTAATGAATGTAAAAGGAAAGCAGAACACACAAAGTCATATAAATGTCGCGAAAATAATTCCTGGGTGGATTGGGAGATTCTCGAAATGATGAAACAGCGCGATAAAATATATAAAAGTAAAATTAATAATCCGAATAACTTACAATTAGAATTAGATTTTAAGAATATTAAAAATAAAATAAATAATAAGATTAAATCTTTAAAAAACCAATACTTTCAACGAAAGTGGGAACAAGCGGGTAATAGTGTTAAAAAACAATGGAGATTTATTGATAATTTTTTTAAAAAGGGTAGTGTAGAGACCGAGATAAATTCATTGAAGGTTGAGGACAAAGACATAAAAAGTCCGGGTGAAATAATAAACAATTTAAACAGTCATTTCGCGCACGTTGGTGAAGGTATAGTTAAGGAATTAGAAAGAGAGATGCAACTAAATAAATTCAATAGACTTATGAATGAAATTTATTGTGCAAATAGCTGTTTTTTGGAGTTAACTGATGAAAATGAAATTAACGAAGTCATATTGGAACTAAAAAAAGACTCTGCCCCAAGGCACGATGAGATAACTGTTAACGATTTATTCTCCCTTAAGCAACATCTCATTACCATTTTAACAAGATTGGTCAATAATGTGCTCAGTAGTGGCACTTTTCCAGAGGAACTAAAAATAAGTAAAATTTGTCCAATATACAAGTCAGGACGTAAGGATTGTATGAACAATTATAGACCGATTTCAGTTATAAGTGTTTTCTCAAAAATTCTAGAAAAAATAATTAAAACAAGAATGCTATCCTATTTAAATGCACACGTACCTTCTGATGAGTTCCAGTATGGCTTCGTCCAGAATAGTAATACACTTAGCGCAACTGCTGACTTTACCAATTTTGTATCAAAATCTCTAGATAATAAGCAATTAGTGATTGCAGTGTTTGTGGATTTGAGAAAGGCGTTTGATGTGGTGAGTCTGGATTTACTGCTTATGAAGTTGGCAAAAATGAGATTTAGAGGGATAATATATAACCTTCTAAAATCGTATTTACTTGATCGAAGCCAATATGTCAAAATCAACAAAAATAAAAGTGATACGGCTACGAATGGATATGGAGTGCCGCAGGGTTCCGTCCTTGGTCCTCTGCTGTACTCCCTATATGTTCTTAGCCTTAAGTATGCTAACCTCAGGGGTAGATATTTTGCTTTTGCAGACGATACTGTCCTGGTTTATACAGGAACAAATGATAAAGAATTAAATGAATTAGTCAACACCGATCTCAAATCCTACATGCACTGGTTGTACAATAATAAACTAAAAATTAATCTTGAAAAGACTAAATATATGTTGTTTAAACAAAAAAACAAAAAACATGAAGATTTTAATATTAGTATTGATAACATATTATTAGAGCGAGTCACAAATATAAAGTATCTTGGGTTGATTGTTGACGATGGACTAAGCTGGTCGGAACATGTAAGCTATATTTCTGAGAAAGTATAACCATTGATCTCGGCCTTATTTAAATGTAGACATTACCTAACAAATCAGAGTAAAAAAAATGTATATAATGCTTTCTTCTTAGCACATCTGCGATATTTGTTACCGGTTTGGGGAACTTGTAGTCAAACAAATTTTAGAGTTGTAGAGATTCTACAAAATAAAATTCTTAAAATCCTTTTTAACTATGACCGACTGACTAATACTGACCGACTGTACCGAGAGCTTGGGATCGCTAAATTAAATGTAATATTACAATTTGAACAGTGTAAACTAATTTTTAAAATAATCAACCAAAAACAAAAATGCAATACAAATATTATGTTTACCAGTGGGATCCACAGCTACTCAACTCGCAGTCACAATGACATATATAACATAACTCCAAGAACAAATATAGAATTGAATAATCCAATTGTGAAAGCTTCAAAAATATACAATAAACTTCCAGAGAATATAAAAACATCCAGAAATCTTTGTCAATTTGTCAGAAGACTTAAACTACATTTTGGGATAAATTAGATTTAAGTTCACACTGTTTAGTTTTTAAGATACAGGTTATTCTCGAGGCCAGAGCTGTCAGCACTGATTAGAGAATTTTTTGTAAACAACATTGTATTTATTGAATTGTTATAAATAAAGATTTTTCAAAAACATATCGGGTGTTATAATCGCGAAAGCGTTCGAAATTCTCAATTTCATATCGTCTTGGAGTAGTAGGGGGTATAGAATACACAATATTTTTAATTTAACCCCATTCGAAAAAAGCTCAGTCAATTCTGGTGACCTAGCTGGCCAATTAAAAGGACTGTCTGTACCTATCCATTTATTTCTGAATTTTCTATTGATATAGTTCCTAACTGCACGTTAAGAGTGAACAGGAACTCCGTCCAATTGTAGCCACATTTTCTTTCCGATGCTGAGTTGTAGGTGTTCAAGAAGGATTCAGAAGTCTTTTTTAAAAAAACTCAAAAATTTTTTACCATCTAGGTGTTACTCGCCCACAATACCACCCCGAACGTTTACACTCCATCGGTGTTGGCGATCAACAGTGCGGAATAAATGTTTGTTTGCTGTTTCGTAATAATGAAAATTATGTCTATTAACTAACCCATTATTGTAGAAAGTTGATTCGTCAGTAAACAAGACATTATTGAAAAAATCAGGAACTTCTCCCACTTTATCCAAAGTCCATAAACAAAAATTTAAACGTTTATCATAATCCTGTTGTGTCATCTGCTGGTGTAGTTGGATATGATACGGATGGTATCGATTTTTCTTGAGTATTCTACACACTCATTTGACTTATTCCTAATTCACTTGAAATATTTCTATTACTGGTATTAGAATTTTCCGTAACCGATAGCAGTACATCAAATTCGTTGGCGTTGTCGCCAGTAACTGGTTTAGTTTTGGTCACCTTCTCGTATGCAACGCCACCAGTATTACGAAATCTATTGATCAGTCTTTCGAGAACTTCCTTCTTTGGGTGAATTCTATCAGGGTACTTTTGAGCATAAACTCTAGATGCTAGGAGACAAGTTTCTGAGCATTCCCCAATGCAAAGTATCATGTCGACTCTTTCGTTTAACAGGTACTGCTTCATTTTTTGTAGCAATAAAATTTGAAACTAATGCAAGATTCTTGAGAAAATTAACAGAGAAATGTTATAAAATGACATGTCAATAAGTTAGGTACCGATGAGATTTGTATGAATTTTTTGTTTTAAACTCGATTTTCCATACAATTTAAGAAAATTGTAAATTGCACGAAAAGTATAATACCTAGGTATATGACACCCTTATACCATTCGAAAGAGGACATTTTTTTGAACATGGTGAATTATCAAAATACAGGGTGTTCCATTTAAATTAAGCCCGATATTACCCATTGAAGGATGCAATAATTAAACTGAAAATTCTGAACACTCTGTGAATAGATATTTAGTACTCAATCGTGAAATACATTCAACAAATGTCCAACTATTTAGATGTAAGAGAATATTCGCTAGAATTTGTTAAATCAATGAGTTATTAATTTTTTTCGAAATGTTCACATTTTAAAAAAAGTCAGCATAACTCGGAACCCTCTGTATTTAGGTATAGGGAACCATTATGAAGGAGTTCTTTATTTTTTAGGGGCAATCAGAAAATGCAATAAAATATAGGGTGTCCCATAAGAAAAAATATAACTTTGATACGCCACACTTTATTGGAACATCCTGTATATTTCAAAATAATTTTAAAATGTAGCCTATATGAATGTACAAACTACTAAAGTGAAAAACATCCTCAAACTTTCACCGTTTCGCTATAAACCTCCAACCCGTTGGTCGTGATTCACCCTGTATAAAGACTTCTGTATTATCTTCATGATGAGTAAATATAACAGATGTATTCTTTTTGATGAAGATCCTAGTTAATCTCAATCTTTTTCATTCACTCCCTTTAAAGTGTGCTGAGATTTTTCCACCTCCTTCACCAATGCTGCATATGATTTGGAATTAAAGTGGAGGAAATGGAGAAATATTTGATTTTTTTGAGTTTCAGAGAACCTAATCTAATCTTTGGTTTTGAGTGAATGTTATTTTTTATGGGATTATGGAAATAATTACTTCATTAAATGCTGAAGATACGAATCTGTCTTACTTACATCACATTTCTGATAATATCTTACACATTTTGAAAATAAATTATTTACAGACAATGTTTACACTTTTTTCAATACCATCACTTTTTTAGGTATTTTAACCAAACCAAAATGGAAGATGCTAGCTACTTATCAGAAAATGCAAATTCTGTTTATGGAATTGTTATTTTTTATGCTGCCGATTGTCTTCCACATCTTAGCACAGATACTTTTGGACCCTTCATGAGTCCCTTGAAGCTTTTAAATGCAATTGATAAATTGGAGTAAGTAACAATTGCACATTTTCAAATGTTTGCTACTAGCTACAAACCAAACCAATGCTTTTTCTGATAGTGCATCTGTGAAGAATGATCACAGTAAATACATATATTGAGTATTCATTGTATATCTTAGATAATAATGTTAAACTGTTCAAAATAACTTTGCATTTCCATTATTTTTAGAATGATTGGAGGTAAAGGAGAATCCCATTCAAATATAGCAGAAGGCTTGGCAACTTCTTTACACTGCTTTGAAGAATTACAACAAAAAAGGGATACAACAATTTCTGTACACAAGCATTGTATTCTTATATGCAACTCTCCCCCATATTTACTTCCCGTTTTGGAATCTCATACATTTTCAGGAAAGACTGCCGAACAGTTGGCAGGCATTTTACAAGAGGTACTTGAATTATTTTGACATTCATCAAATTATTTTATTGATGTTTAAGTAAAAATACAATATTATCGGCAAAAATCTGCAATGCTGATACCACACTTAGAGGTTATATCAAAAATGGAATAATCACTAAATAGATTATGGTAAAACAGGCTGTAAAATTTTTAAAAATATATAAAGTGGTATAGATGGAATTAACACATGTTGTTTTTTTTTTTTTGTTTTAGAAAAATATCAACTTCTCCGTTATATCACCAAGAAAAATTCCTTCACTGTATAAACTATTTGAAAAAGCTGGAGGTGACCTAAGTTCTTCACAAACGAAAAATTATGCTAAAGACCCAAGACATCTTGTGTTATTAAAAGGTTTCAGGTAAATCACTTAATACTCTAAACTCAGCTGTAATAATTTGAGATTTTGTACCTACTGTAGATATAGGGCAATTATTGGTAAATGCAATACAAAGTAAAACGTCTCATCTGACAAAGGGAATATACTGTTTTTTTTTTATTCAGTTAGATTGCTTTGGCAAGAACCAATTAGCCAGAACAATTTTTGGTTATTTATGTCTTAAAATTTATTGTTACACAGTTTTAACAGCATTGACATCGTTTTGTTAATGGTTAGTAATTGTGTGTCTCTAGTTGCTCTGTATAATGGAACTTTTTTATATATATAATTTTTTTTAATTAATAAATTATAATTTTTTTTTTTATTTTTTTTATAAATTTTTTTTATTAATAATTTTTTTTCATCTTTTTTATAATTTTTTATTAATATAATTTTTTTTTGTTCTTTTTTCTCATTCTTAATTTTTATTTTTTCTTATTATTTTTTTGTTGTTTTTTTTTTTTCGTTGACACACTTACAATTATTTGTTCTGTCGCAATATTGCTTACATTTTGTTTTGTTTTGTTGTGTATGTTTTTAAGTGTATGGAAGTTACTTTAATAAAAACTAATAATTAAATATATCGAACCGGGACATTCGTTCATGTTGGTATAGATGACTTCCATCGCCAGATGGAGCTGTCGACGAAAAAACATAGAACAGTTTGGGATTTTGACTGATGTGTGTTGTCTGCTAACGGCGTCAAAACGGATGTGATTAAAATGGAATTTACAAATTTATTTGATTTTTTTCAAAGAAAAGTTTTTAAAGCAAGAAAACCTGGAATTGTTGGATCATCCTCCATACATACAGTCCCACTAAGTCCTAACGATTTTTTTTACTGTATGATTAAAGATTCCAGTCCCCAGAAGATGCAGACTTTGCGTTCAAAAACTCAATTTGAATGTAGTCCAGTTGAGTTAGCCCAAAAACAATCAAAACATGGATGTGAAAGCAGATGAAATCCCTTGAAAATATCATGGTTAATGATAATCCGTTGCCTCCACTGGTTTTTAGGCTGTGCTTATTGCACAATTACAGTTTATAGCCAAAGCAACCAAAAATGGGCCTATTTTTCGAAATGTTTTCGAATTTTACTCGAAAAGTATTGAATTTATCTTGCATATGTATGAAAAGTTATAAAGCGTGTAATTTGATATAAAATTCCGTGGTACAAAATGTAAAAATTCCCATTCCTGCAGCTACAGCGGATGAATAAGTAAAAAAAATTGAAAAAAACAGCTCTTTTTCAGACGCAAAATACTAATGCAATTTATGGAGCAATATGAATCATTATTTTTCTCATAATACATTATTTTTTCACGAACTGAAAGTAACAAACGCGGTTTTGATATCTTATTTAGTTGCTGAGTAATCTAATTGTAAATAAACATTGAGTAAAAGAAATAGACATTGTTAGAATAAAAACATATGCCACAAAAAATTGTTTAAACTTACAATAATGTTTTTACACATACTAGAAGGTTACAGTTATCATATGCAATGATTTAATTAACAATTTTTTCGGCTTAACAGTCTTAGACGTTAGTTCAAAAAAGTGGTTCAAATTTTACCTTGGTAACAATTAAGATATCTGTGCGGATTTTTATTTTAATTGAAATCTGAAAAAACCCACTTGAAGGAATGGAAAAAGCACAACTTTTGGCGTTTTGAACGTTCTATTCGGACCATTTAATTCCAAACCATTGAATCCCGAACTTGATCAACGATTCTTGGCAAACAAACAACAATATAACGAAAAAAAATGCTGCCATTTGAGAGATTCCATAAAAATCTCGCCCACTGCTCTTACATCCACCTTTAATGCTAACCCGACTGGACTAATGTAGCAACAAGAGAGTAGAATAACTACTTCCAGAATTGCTTCCAAAATATCCAAAAATGCATTTCTCTTCGAAGAGAATACAATAGTGTTCAAAAGTCATCTATCCACTGCTTTTTTCTAGCTCTACATGCAAATTATAAAAGACAACCCTCGTATTGTCAGTATTTTGATGAGTGGTTGTCAAATATCCTCATTCAACTAATCAGACAATATTAAATGCTAAGCTTTGGGTACGAAATTATGTCGTTAATAATTCTCTTTGTATATTATTAGTCTTAAGGAGAGATCTGTTAGTCCTCCTCCAGGAGCATCTACATCAACTCCAACTCAAATAACAAACTCGGGAATACCTACAATGACTTCTTTGCCAAGTCCACTACAGGGAAGTGATAGTCCTATTCCAGGTAAGTCATAATAAGTATTATGTCTGTGTTTTCTGTAAGTGTACCAAAATTTAATTTAATTCTCCCAGTGTATCTAAGTTGATAAGCAAAGCTACTACAGGGACAGAAGTGAGCCTTTCTTAAAAAAGGATGATTCTGAAAATTAATAATAAATATTGATTATGTCTCCAGTCCAGAACTATTGTGCTCTCAAAGCTGAGCTCTACCTTATACTGATGAGGCTCTAAGTCGCCGAAACCGGTTTATCAGTGATATTGTCCTGCTTAAAGTCGCCGAAACCGGTTTGTCTATCAGTGATATTGTCCTTTCGAATTGCGAACTAAAATAGTTGATTCTATCTTGCAGATATATGTATGTATGTGTGTTTTTGGGGTGACATTCACTGAGACCTAAAAGATCTATTGTGCCCCCTTACTTCATTTCCTTCTATTCCAGTGTGTCCTGGAATCCATAGTAAGGTGACTATGTTGTTCTCGCCTAGTTCATTGAGTTTGTCTAGGCATTCCCACACCATTTTGGAACTGATTACACAAGAGCTCAGTGCCTTAATGGCTGCTTGACTATCCGACATTATGATAATCCTTTGTCTTCTGTATCCTTTATCAATGTTGAACTGGGCGCACTTTCTTATGGCGTGGATTTCCGCTTGAAAGATACTTGGGGTTTTTCCCAAGCTTTCAGAGTGTTTGGTTCCTGGCCCGAACACTCCTATCACAGTTCCTTCTATTTCTTTTGAGCCGTCTGTGTACCATTGAATGGCATTCTTTCCAAGTCTGGTAATGGTATTTGGATCCCATTCCTTCTTGTTGCTCATTTCCGTAACGAATTTCTTTGAAAAGTTATACTTTTTCATCATACCGTCTTGTGGCATGTCCCTGGTTGTCTGATTTCTAAGAAGTGAGGAGGTGGTTTTTTTTAATGATTCCCTCTCTACTTATTCTGTATCTTGTTCTTTCTGCAACGCTTTCCACCACCATTATGTAAAGGGGTGAGGTTGAGAATCACTTCCATGGCTGCCGTTGGGCATGTTCTCATTGCTCCCGTAATGCATATACAGGCTCGTCTTTGAATTTTGGAGAGGTTTTCTCTCGTCGTCAATAGGCTAGTTCTACTACTCCACGCAATGGCTCCATAAGTGATGATTGGTCTCACTATGGCAGTGTACATCCAGCTTAGGATTTTTGGGTTGCAGTTGGTATATCTTGCAGATATACCAACCCCGTTTAACTTTGAAGTGTAATTCAATGTCCTTCGTGGCATATATCCAGGGAAGTAGTTGTTGCTTCTTTGATCTTCAAAGGCTCAGTAATGCGTTATAATAGGATACTATAACCTTTGACATCGATGTTTTATTTGTAGACTAGTTGGTCTGGTCGTAAAGGGGATTTTGGATTATTTAGAATAAAGGGTCGATATTTTCCTTCTACATTTTCTTTATAGGTACTAGTCAGCCCAGTAACAGTATTATGGTTAATACTACAGTTGGAGTAGGTGCTAACGTTGGTCAAAATAACGTATATAGACCTCAGGTACAACAAGGTTTGTAATGCTAAATAGTTATATATTTTTTAATAAATAGTATATTATACACCAAGGTGAAGAAGTCTATTATTATTGACGGAGGACCAAAATAAGGTGCGAGGCTTATAAATGTCTTCACCATCGTGGTGTATATACAATTTTTTTCCACTACTAGCCAAATTTAAGACTAAAATTTAAAAAAAATTGAATAACGTGTCACGGGACACACTGTAAGAACTTTAGTTCCTTTCAAGCAATAATCAAATTTTTTGAATCATTACATAAATACACATACTATATTAATATAAGAATTTATTTTACTCTGGATAAAACTTCATTTCAATCCATATATAATCGATTATTTCTAATCCATCAACAATCGATTATTATCAATTATTATCAATTGATTAATAATCGATGATTTTTGAACGATCAACGATCGATTATATAATCGATTATCAACAATAGATTTAATAGTCGATTATCGTCAATCCTTCATCGACAATCGATTAATAACCGATTGTATATACTTAATCGATTAATATTCGAAAATTTCCAATCGATTAAAAGTCGATTGTCTCCAATCGATTATTATCAATTGATTAATAATCCATTATTTTTTCTGTAAGTTCCTTGTGGCATTACTTATTATTTTTTCTCTTATTTTTTGGGAATCAAACCACAATAATGTTTTTTATTTCGACGTTTCGGTAGCTATCCAGCTACCGTTGTTAAGATTAACTGGTAATAAAATAACTTTTGGTCCCTATTTGACACAACGAAAAAATATGACAACTAGACAATCAATAATATTTTGAAGTTTAAGACTACAAAACTTTGTTGTCAAATTTTATTAAGGTCCATTCAAAGTAGATCTCGGTAAAATGTGAATGAAATATTTTATTTTATGACATTCTAACGATATGATAGTCTACTAGAAATGGAATCCAGTGAATTGAACGTTCCAGGAACATTATTGTGATTGTAATTTTAAGTGAGTGTTTTAATTTTAACTTTGTAAAGGCAAGTAGCCGGTAGGGATTGCATTTTGTGGCCTTACAACCCACTGTTTGCAGTGGTAATATATACTCTTATTCCATAGAGTATTTCATTCCACCCTATTATTCATTTGGGTTTGATTAGAATAAAAGAGCTTCACTACAGTCTACCGTCTTGGACAACAGTGCGTTTTTTCAATGCGTCGCTACGCATGCTGGTAGAGCGTGGCTCCAAAGTGGGTTAATACATCAAACTACTCCATTTGATGTGGTTTGATTCCCAAAAAATAAGAGAAAAAATAATCCATTATTTTTGATCGATCAATATTAATCAATCTATAATCGATTATTATTGATCGATTAACAATCGATTATCATTAAGTTGTAGTTGTAGAGTAGTAGATGAATTATTTCGGTACAAAATTCTGTCCTCGGCTTTTTTCTTCAATCTATCGATTAATTTGAAATCTTTCCAGCATTTTTTCTTAGTTTAAAACGGACGTGCGTAACTGTAAGGAATATCTCCTAATCGATTATCAACAATCGATCATTATACCTATTATATTATCATCCTTTGTGTAAAATTTAAACCCGAGACATCGATATATGGCGGCATTACAGTTTTCTCTAGCCTATGAATCGCTGCTTCGTAAACACATAACGCAGCAACGTAACGGTCAGATCTTTTGCGCCGTGACCCCCGGTCGCTCCACTAACGTAAAGAACTAAAGTTCTAATTAGCATATATTATGATTGAAGCTTATTATTTCAAAGTATTTATTAATCAATAAAGTTACATTTGTATAAAAGTAATTAGACAATGAGATTTTTATAGCAAAATAAATTTATTCAGGTATGAATATCCCACCACAAAAAGGAGTAGGAGTTGTAAATGTAGCTGGTGGTCGTATGATGGGTAACAATCAAATACCGATAATGCAGGTTAATGCGCCTCCAGGATATCATGCAGGTGAAGTATTGAACATTTATATATACATGTCCTAATGTATTGACCAATCGATAAATAAATTACTGTTGGTATTAATATTGTTTATTTCATTAGGCCATGTAAATAGATCCTCTCCACTTTGGACAATGCCACCACCTGTCCAACAAGTGAGACCGTATATTCCTCAACCAAATCAACAGGTAAATACTACACAAGGTAGCGCTCTTATCGCTCAATTGACTCAACCTCCATCGTCAATTTCCGGAACTAACGTTAACCAATTTGGGCAGAGTAAGTATTTCACTTTTACTTAATTATATTGTTTATTTTCCAACATAACAATAATAATCATACGAGGTCTCTTAATAAAATAAAAATATAACATTCGATGAATAGATACAATAAAATAAAAGGGCGGGCTTATGTATAACTTACTTACTTCATCAGCATATATACATCTACCCTAGGTCAACTAACCTTTTACGTGACAGTCTATGTCCTCCAACTGACCTCTACTGTCACGTTCATGACCTTACGTGTCTATAAAACAATAAATAACTGCAATGTTTTTAAGATAGAAATAATTACATTGAACTATTTAATAATAAACAATTTCAAATGAATTTAATTCTTGATTTTTTTTATGTAATGCCAAAAGACATCACACCTTCCTCTTTTACAAAAAGAATAAATTCGTTTGAAATTCCTCTCCCCTTATTGAAAAGAATAAACTATATCTCGTAATATTGCTGTGAAATAGACAAGTTGCATTTTATACTATAACCTGTATCAATCAATATGGATATACTTACGTTCCTCAAAAATGAAATGTTAAGTAATCTATGTTCGTGCGATATAATTTCATTTTTAAATCTCAATCTAAAGTAACTCGTATTTATTTAGAGTTTTGCTGCCTCTGCACTGTCTTTTGCAATTGTTCACTTTCGCTCGCTTGTTTATAATAAAACGTATTAAATTTATTCCTATTTTCTCTCTTTAATAAAACTAAATCTCCTATTTTGAAATTAATTGGGTTAGCTATTTTGCTATTGTGAATTTGTCACGAAAGCTTATTTTCCCGACATATTCCAACGTTGCCAAATTTAGTAGTAACATAACATATTGAACATAACATAAGTAACATATTGAAATAAATATGTAAATATCAGAAAATAAGAAAGAGAAAACTAAAGAAAAAACAAGAAAACCCAGGCCTAAACCCAGTTGATCAAAGTGTAACTATGTATAAAAGTCTCAGAAAATAAGAAATAGAAAACTAAAAAAAAACAAGAAAACCCAGATCCTAACCGGGTTTCGAACCTACGACCTCTGAGTTGTATGCTCAATACCCTACCAACTGCGCTAATTTGCTCACATTCAGTCACATCGAATAGAAGGTTAAAGGCTGCTTGGACGCATGCAACTACTAAATTTCACGTAGTGGGTGGAATCTGTCGAGAAAATGGGAAAATAATCTCTCGTGAATTTGTCTACCTAATTTGTATTTAATTATATATTTTGCTGATCTCTGATGCGCTAACTGAAGCTTACGTTTAAGTTCGTTACAACGTCTCCCATACAATAACTCAAAGGGTGTATAACCATTGTATGAATTAGGAGTTTATACCTTATGCGAGTGTCCGGAGTTATCGTCAATAAGAGAGTGTGTGTTCGGTGAGTCTTGGCCTACACCTGCCGATATAAAGGAGATGTCTCCCAGTGACCTGTCCACCTTCCTGAGAAGGACAGGATGGACAATGACCTAGGAGGACAACTCCTCGGGAGGATGTACAATGGGTCACATGTGGCCTAAGTGCTGTGAGCCTACACACCGACCCTCCCTACTCTACCCTACTCTACAAACTGTGAGGTTAGGTTCTTTTTTTATCAGAGTCCCTTCGTCTCGCAGTACGGAACACAAATCTAGTATAATAATGAACACTACATTTACCAGTCTTGAACTTTATTGCCAGCACTCGCTATCGCTCGTGCGCAAAGTCATTGTCGAATAGTAAATGTTATTTACATCCTTCATAGTATAATCATTCATTCGATTGTGTTTTTAGTGACATCCAATTCACCTATTAATAAGATAAACGTACCACCACAATCGAATGTGCAAACTTCAATTTCTCAAAACCAAACAGGGATACAAACGTCGATGGCTCAAGTCTCTCAGGCGAATCCTGTTTCTTCTTCACAACCACAGGTATTAGATTTTTTTACTATAACACTAACCCTACCAAAAATCGCTGAATTAAGCTAAATCACATTTGAAACAAAGATATTAAGATATCCATGTTAATCCAGGATTCTATGAAAGATTTTCCATTTGCTCATGGCTGATAATTATAATATATTTTTTTAGAATATGCCACAAGCTGGTCAAGGCGTTCAAGGACCATCACAGCAAATACGGGAGAGGCATACAATTTGGCAAGGATTATTAGAATGGATAGAGAAACCGAAAAATGCTACAGATCAACAAAAAATTACCAAACATGTTCCCTGTCAGGTGTCAAGTAATTCTAAAGATGGTGAACCCGAATTGTAAGTAATTGAGTTCTTATAAAGACTAGACTCGATCACATAGTTATAATTTGATTGATAAAGATATGGTAGTTAGCTATTTGACATAAAACTCATCAATCATAGCAGAATGTAAGTTTTTTCTTTTTTTTTTTAGAAAAGCTGATGGTTGGCCCCAAAAACTCATAATGCAACTCATGCCGAAACAATTAATAGGAAATATTGGTGGAGCATATTTAAAAAATTCGAAATCAGTATTATTTCATCCCCAGCCCTGCGATGCCCTGGAATCTCTTACTAGAGTTATGAGTTCAGGATTTGTAAGTTATCTGGGAGAAGAGACCTTTTTAACGGAAGACATCTTGTGGTTGCGGCGACCGTTGTCCACCTATAGATTTATATAGGAACTAATAGAAGCTAACTGTAATATTAAATGGAAACTGTAACTTAAGGCTTGGACAGCTGTGCCTAAGCTTACAGCAACGGTATATTTCTTCTCTTTTTTTTAGGGACTCGACCAGGGAATAAATACAATTTAAAACCTTTATTTTTCTGGGAGAAATATACCGTTGCCGTAATCTTAGGTACACCTGTCCAAGCTCTAAGTTACAGTTTCCATTTAATATTACAGTTAGCTTCTATTAGTTCCTATATAAATCTATAGGTGGACAATGGTCGCCGCAACCACAAGATGTCTTCCGTTAAAAAGGTCTATTGTGTCCATTTGCTAGCAAACTTTCGATTTAAAGCATATTCGAGTGAATTTGTTCATTATTCAGTCTCCTTGTGTGCTTTGACTTATTTCGAGAACCGTTGACCGTTTCGGGCTGTATTTACGTGAAATCGAGACTATTTGGATGAAATAAGGTCGATTTATGTGTTTTCCTATCGTTATAGACTGTTCTTTCGACGTTCTTTCGAGTTTTGGTCTGTATTTGACTGAAAGAGAATTAAAAATGGTCCATTTGCAAGCTAACTTTCGATTAAAAGTTTTAAAAGTTTCGTTTTAAAGTTTTCGAGTAATTTGGATCACCGTTGACCGTTTCGGGCTGTAGTTGCGTGAAATTGAGAGTATTTGGATGAAATAACGTCCAATTGAATGTTTTTCCCATCGTTTTAGACTGTTTTCAGCGTCCTTTCTCGTTTTGGACTGTATTTGACTGAAATAGAATGAAAAATGGTCCATTTGCAAGCTAACTTTCGTTTTAAAGTATATTCGATTCAACTTGTACATTATTTAGTCTTCTTTTATGCTTTTTGAGTGGGTTTGAGGGTTTTCGAGTAATTTCGATAACCGTTGACCGTTTCGGGACTGTAGTTACGTGAAATTGAGAGTATTTGGATGGAATAACGTCGAATTGTGTGTTAACCTATCGCATTATACTGTTTTCAGCGTTCTTTCGCGTTTTGGTCTGTATTTGACTGAAAGAGAATATTAATAATATCCACATATTTTAATATAGAAATAAATAATTATTCTTCCATCCGTCATATTCACAGTCTTCTAAAGTGTGAATAGCTTGATTTAGTACTTATACTTAATTTGTATGTATTAATCTATATTGGGTTATGGCTCGCTGAGACCTAAAAGATCTATTGTACTCCCTTACATCTACTTAGTTCCTGAGGAGAGTCTCAGAGACCAGTAGCTTCTTTAGTCCTATTTCACTCTTGTACCCTCTTCTATCCAATAATCTACTAGGTATTGTGCCCTATGATTCTAAATGACTGAGCAGCTCACAAGTAAGTTGATGGAAGTTTCTTCTTCCTCCACTATCTTGAGCTTTTTCAGGTGCTCGTTCAGGCGACAATGTCCCGTTAGGATCCCTTTATAGTAGTTTGTGCAACTAGTGTGGATATGGACAATCCACATGAGTCGAACAGTATATTTTTTCTACGACCCATTTAAGAAAAAATATAGAAAATAAACAATTGAATAAACTGTAAAATAAATATAACTTGAAATTAAAAATTTTCAACAATTTTATTCATAATCGTACCAATTCAATTTTATGTCTTCACTAATTATTTGTTATAAGTAGGTGTTGCCAGTCGGACTCCCGCACGAAGGGTACCGTACCTTTGACTATAATAATGAATATTCTGCTAAATATCTCAAGCGTCTACCTGTTGTCGTTATCAATATCAAGCAGAATAATTTAAAAAAAAGTCTTCACGGGGAATCGAACCCGGGTGTCCCGCGTGAGAGTCTGATATATTTACCACTCCACCATCGGGGTTTGAACTAGTTTAACGTCAGAAGTATTGAATTGTTTTATAAGAGCTGATGTCTATCGATAGTCCCTTGAATAACCATTTTATTCTGTTTTTAGTATTTGTTATTAATTTATACAGATTGTTTTATGTAAGTTTATTTTTGTAAATGAATATTCTCAATCCACTTCTTCTGGGGGAGACTTTTTTTGACAAATTATTTTGACGTTTCATTAAATTGGAAAAAAGATGAGTGACGAGTACTAAACGCGAATGCTGATTGGTGGATTTCATATACTCAGCTATAAAGATATTCACGATTTCATATACGTTCTAGGATGTATATGAAATCATATACGTTCAGTTAACAGATATGGCCTACATTTCCATTCTATAAACTGTGCAGGAAATGGATAATATACATGTGGGTGTAGAAAAAAAACTTTTAGTGCAGTTTTACTTTGACTTGTGCATTCATTTGATCTCAACAAGTTGTAGTCACCCAAAAGAATCTTTGATTGTCTTAGCTTACTCGATCTTTCTAATGGTCAGATCTCTTTTTTCGGCCCCCAAAAAATTGTTTCAGTCCCCTTCTTTGCTTAATGAAAACATACGAAAAATAATAAAGATTTCCATCTTATTTATAATTAGTTTTTAATTCTTCCAGGCTGGTTGTGTACATTTCACTAGTGTTCCACCATGCGACATAAAAGTTCTTATTCTACTGTATACAGCAGATAAAAAAGCTTACTTAGGATTCATACCTAATGATCAAGTTGCTTTTGTCGATAGACTCAGAAAAGTGATTCAACAACAGAAATCAACACAACAGATGAGACAAGTAAGTTGGCTCTCGCATTTATTAGTGAAATTTTTTGCTTTTTATTGACAACTTCCATAAAATGAAATTATCTCTAGTAAATTATAATAAACCTACAGAATTTCGTTACATTTTTAAGGGTGGTCCCGGTACTCCTACTGGCAATCAGCAAGTTGGTCAAGTCAGTAATTCTGCTCAAATGCCCGGAGGAAATCCTATAACTTCACAAAACGCTCCCCAGAACATGTTAATATCTCCAACGAACACTATTTCCATGGGAGGTGGTCAAATGACTCAAAATGTTAACACAGCTTCCCAACCACAAGGAATGGGTGGCATCATCAATCAAAACGTGTCACCAGGAAGCATGAGGCCCAATATTAGGATGCCCAATATACAACAAGGTAGGTAATAATTATCTCTACAAATTACTATAGTTGATTTAGAATAAAAAGACGATGACGTTGCACAACAAAATATTGTGATGTTGCCAAGCTGTAGCTTCTTTCTTCTTTTAACGAAAACTAGAAAAGTCAATCTGATGTTACATTAACATTTCCATTTAAATATGTAACAATAATATAATTAATAATGAATATAAATAGCGAATACTATTACTTACGTCTCTTACAGCAGTAAGTGGGAGAGGCGGGCCCCCATTTCGGCGTTCTCGTTCAAAATAGCTTAACAAAGTTGTTACCATCTCTTGACATTTACTGTTCAGCTGTTTCGGCATTTTATTAACTACACACTGCCTAAATAATTAGTTATGAAAATAACTGTTTTTTAATCTTGAAGAACCAGTGAATTCAAAAGCATTAAAAAAACTTGTAAGTATTAAACGATGATCGAATGTCAATAATCGTCAAAACAAACTGGGGAATTTTACCAGTTGATCTGACAACGTCTTGAAGTTTTGTCAAAAACCGTTAGCTGTAAATTGCCCTAGCAGTTGAGGATACATTGTATTTACGGTTGGTAAAAGTTATTTACGTAACTAGTTATGAAAAGAGCGATATTGTTCAACAAGCGTAATATTTGCCAAAACGAGCGCTAACGAGTTCTGCAAATTACGCGAGTTGAACAATGTCGCTCTCTTCATAACGTGTTTACCTATGTACAACGTTTTATCTAATTCCGCGCTTCCATAATATTTAATAAAATCTTCATTTACAATGATAATATTAAAGTGGATTCAAATGGTGTTGGAAGTATTGTTACTATGAAATATTCACCCAGAAAATTGACTTACTTTGAATAACTGTGTCCTGAATAATGTTGTTTTCAATGTTTATAAATCTTAAAATACTATTAAATTAAAATACTGGAGTAATTGTCAGTTTAAATAATGAAATAATTGTCAGTTTTGACGGTACCCAATTAATAAATTATTCTTTGAAACTTAAACAGTTACGTAAAGTTTTCACATAACTACTTTTCATAACTGATATATGAAGGTTATGAAAAATGTGACGTTACCTAACGTCAAGGAGTGACTTAAAGTGTCATATTTTATAGCGGAATTAGATAATAGTATATTACGTAACGAGTGCAAAAAGTGACATTTTTCACACGAGTGGGAAATATACTCCTACGATTGTGAAAAATCACTTTCGCACAAGTAATGTATTTTTCCTATTTTTCCTACGACCATGCGATAATTGTAACAAATATTATTTAATGTAATGGTTTATTAAAAATAATGTTGATATCAGTGAGTGCGGAAATGAATTGAGTGAAATCCACTTTGCAACGAGTTATGTAGTACACTATTTTTCCTACGGCCATAGCATAGACAAATTTATTTATTCTGCCCTGAAACCTCGATAGACTTTGTTGAGGCTACTTATTTTTCTTTAAATTCACCAAAATATTTTAGTATTAAATATATTTATTATGCATAATTTATTCATTTACAGGAAATAACAATCAGTCTAATATAATCCAAAATCCGGTACAAAGTTCTGCGGAAAATCAACTTGAAGTAGAGAGAAGACACAATTTGGAAAAAATCAATCAATTGAAGCAAACATTAGAAGCTGCACAACAACAGGAAAGGCAATATAAAAGTCAGTTGGAGAGAATTAGTCATATGAAAACATCACAATTGGAGCAAGCGTTACAAGCTGCACAACAAACGGAAATGCACTTTAAAATGCTGGAAAATGTAAGTGTTCGAATCACTGCCATAAAAATTACGATAAGTAACCAATATTCTGGTACTGTCAGTGTCAATTTCAAATTTATTCAACATACATTTTGCAAAATGTATATCTATTCAATTTTTTCCCCACTTGCTTAACGTCACTAGCGATTTTTTATATGTATATGCTTTTATTTAACTTGGTGTTTTTTTTTCTTGAAAACAATCAATTTTAGAGATGGTAAAATAATATACTTGGTGTCCCATTAAAAAAACGGAGTTTTTGCTAACTGGAATCTTCCGAATCAATTCTTATACAAAAAATACCCCGATCCCAAACGAAACTTCTACTCTTCTCAGACATTTCAGCCATCCTTCACCTTCGTAGCCTTCGCAGTTTAAGGTCAGTGTGGCCAACAAACAGTGGTTTTTCATGAAAAGAATGACAGTTAAGGCCTACCATTCAAAACATAAGATTTTTGCATGTTTTTTTATTATTGCGAACATCTATATTGCTTTATTGAAATAATGAATACACCCCAGAAGCGTATATTATATCTTGGAATTTAAAATGACGTTTTAGCTGAATATTCAACATATTGGTGGCCAATAGTTCTAGGAACTCTTGGTATGTTACCGTTTCATTTCTGTTATTCGGTCACTAGTTATGTCAATTGTCAGTTATATTTATTTTTGTTGATATTCGTTTAATTGTGTATGTCCATTTTCAATTAGATTTTTGTAGCATTTCTAGTTCGTTGCCAATAGTTCCTAGAGTTATTGGCCACCGATATGTTGAGTATTCAGCTGAAAAGTAATTTTCAATTCCAAGATATACGCTTCGGGAGTGTATTCCTTATTTTAATAAAGCAATATAGATGTTCGCAATGGAAAAAAAACATGAAAAAATCTTATGTTTTGAATGGTAGACCTTAACTGTCATTCTTGTCAGAAAAAAACACTTTTTGTTGGCCACACTGACCTTAGACTGAGCTCCTCCATTTGTACTGCTCCAATTTTCGTCAAATTTTCATATTTTTCTCACCAACTAAACGTCACAATTTATAGGAAAAGAAAATATAGGAATAGTTGTAGGATTTCACGCTGAATCCGACTTCATGTTGTCTCGCTTCGCTTTGGCTGATCTCAAAATAATCTAGAAACGTGTCTCGGTGCAAATTAGGGATTGCAAATTTACCGAATTTTTATTTACCGGTAATTCGGTAAATTATTTAAAAATTTACCAATTTATCAGTATTTAACAGTTTCTTTTCGACATAAAAAAAACAAAGAAATAAGCCACAAAATAAATAACCAAACTTTAATTCTTATTAAATAATAACAACAGAAAAGTGAAATTCTAGGTAACCTTAAAATTGATGACTTATAACAGGCCCCCTAAAACATTCGAAATAGTAATTTAAATGAAAAAATATCTATCGTTTCTTATTTTCCCAACGACTCTCGATTTATTTTGGTTAATAAAAAAGGCCCTGAGAAAACACAGTTTATCAATACTATTATAACTTAGCCGCGATCTAATCTTAGTACAAATTGTTCCTGTCGCAGGAAAGGCTCTTTCGGACTCCACTCTAGTAGGCCGAGTTGTCATGAGTCCTGCGAAAGCCATTTTCAAGTATTTTCCCTGAATTCTCTCCTTCCGAAAATATTGCATTTCTGTTTTCATACATTGATCAACACTGGTTGATGGGCCCAAAACCCTAATGAGGGGGATGTTCTTCATCCTCACCAGAGGAATCATCGAGGTAAATGCTATTTGTATTTTCTGATGACTCTTCTAGAAACTCTGATAGAAACAACGGATCCGCGCTGTTGTCAGATTGGCATTTTTTACAGAAATTTCCGGTAAAAGATGTCGATTTCTTCATTAGTAATTTAAAGAACTTTTAAGGCGGTAAATCGGTAAACCGGTAGTGCAAATACAACAACTTTTATTTAAAACATTTTGCATTATTTATTATAAGTAAGTTATTGCATTTCCACACACTAATGGGCCGCACTGTATATCTAAGCTTCCACCGATGCCAATTTGAATTTGAAATTATCGTTGCTTTCATTTTGATTGTGGATTTTCAAACAAATATCTAATGTGTAACTTTAATTTTTTTTTCATTTTTCGTATTTTCAATGACTTTAAGCTCATCCGATTGGTATATTATAAAATCGTCACAATTTTAACCCGCTCAACACTATATTGTTGAATTTTCCTCGTCCAAAAAATATGTTCTTTCATATTTTATTTACAAAAATAGTTACGAAAGAATAAATGAGTTGTTTACTTGTTTTTGATATTTTATGCAGCAAAGACAACAGATAGCTGCACAAAATGTTCAATCTACACCTCAGGCTGCCACAGCTCAACCCCAACAAAGACTTATGCGACCAGTTATGTCAAATAATCCCGGACTGAGACATCTTCTACAACAGGTAAGAAATATTTTATTTGGAAAAAATAATTATCTTTTGTATGTTCTTTGTAATTTAAACATATTTTAAAACAAAAATAATCACATCACGATACACGAGAATGGTTCATTGATCTTACTGTTTGGACCTTTACTTTGTGGAGTCCACTCATACACAGACCAGATATAACCAACACTCATATTGATGTTATAAATGAAACTTACTGTTTCTAATCATTCCTCTATTTAATAAATAATGTAAATTATTAATATCGAAATAATTATTAATATATTCCAATAAATTACATATTTATTTAAAGGGGAATTATTAGAAACAGTTAGTTTCATTACTTGCTTATTCCTTATTCGTATTCTCGAATAACCATTATGAATTTTCTCTTCCAGCAACCTCAATACAGGCAGTTGATAAACGTTCAACAGATTGCTGGCAATGGTTCCAGAAATCAAATGGGTCAGCAACTGCCGAATCCAGCTGGTTCGCAACAAACAAATTTTGATGAAGTTGGAAGTTTTGATTTTAATAATATTATTTGAGATTAATTTTATAAGTATTAAATATATTTATTATTAAAAACTTACCTACTTTTATTTAATTTAATTTATATAACTAACCATTCTGGTTTGTTATAAAGGTAGCTGGAACGCTACCGAAACGTCGAAATAGAAAAAAACAATATTGTGGTTTGATTCCCAAAAAATAAGAGAAAAATTGAAGAACGTGTCGCGGGGCACACGGTAAAAACTTCAGTTCCTTTTAAGCAATAATCAAATTTTTTGAATCAATAAATAAATACACATATATTAATATAAGAATTTATTTTAAATAGTCGATTATCAACAATCGATTAATAGCAATCGATTAATAATCGATTATTTCTAATCGATCAACAATCGATTATTATCTATTATCATCAATTGATTAATAATCGATGATTTTTGATCGATCAACAATAGATGATTTTTGATCGATCAACAATAGATGAAATATATATATATATCTTTTTATGATTTTATATATATATATATATATAGTGAACTTTTTTCTTGGGGAATGCGGCAATGTGAAAGAAAACTCTTTTTAGATAATTAAAAATAAATTAATGTATACATTCACTTACGTTATGTATACATTAATTTATTTTATAATTTGACCATATATCTTAATAATTTTTAGTCCTTGAAAATGAATATGTTATTTCGAAAGCTCGGAATACATTTTAAAAAAGAGTACTCTCTGGTATTTCCTTGCCACATCCCCACATAAATCGTCTCCGTTACTTAGTTGGCAAATATTTCTAATAATTTATATATATATATATATATATTTACGACTGGCTATCAAAGTGAGGACACGACTTTCAGCATACAAAGTGAGGACACCATGAAGGAGTGGATTGAGAACGTTAGGGACAGATATGTAATATAATTCGAAAATTAGGTAAATGGTGAACGATAATATACTCGTGAATTTTCATATGGAAAAAAGTTTTAAAGTTTGTGTATATTCGACAATCTGAGGACCAACCATTTATATATCAAAACGAGCACCGTATAATTATTCACCACCATATCCACAAAGTGAGGACCATCTAACATGAAAAACGATATATAACGCACCAAGTGAGGACTATACAATGTTGCCATATTTGAACATATTATAAGACTATTGTATCGAAGGAAAGAAAAAGATTAGAAAAAGAAATACATATATGTGACCGAATTCTGCTTACACTGTTTTAAATAATTTTGAGTTAATATCAAGGTTGGCGACAATAAATTGAAGACCTAGATGAGGATGATTCTGATACTATTTTTAATGATAGAATTAACGTAGAAACCAAATATCTTAATTTGTGTGCACTGATTAAAAGAAATTTACAAAATCCTATTGGAACAAATTCTAGCTCGAGCTCTAGCTCTCCTGTGCCGTCACAGGCTCCAAATAATTATGTTAAGGTTCCAGAGCTGTCCATTTCAGTTTTTAATGGAAAATTTTCCGATTGGAGTGGTTTTTACGATTTATTTTCTGCCCTGATTATCGATAACACACAATTATCTGATATACAAAAGTTTATTTATCTGAAATCCTCCCTAAGGGGTGAGCCTCTTAAATTGGTGGAAAATTTACCTTTAACGAACGATAACTTCAATATAACTTTAAACACTTTGAAAAATAGGTATGAAAATAAATTATTTGTTATCAATGCCCACATTAAGACACTTGTGGAAATTCCGTCTATAAATAGGTGTACGGGAATTAACTTACGTGAATTCATTACAACAATAAATCAACATATGGAAGCTTTAAAAAAGTTAAGTGTCCCAATTGAGGCATGGGATTTGATTTTAATCTACTTATTAACTCAAAAGTTAGATTTCCAAACTAAACAAGCATTTGAATTTGACAGAGGAAGTAGTGCACTGCCAACATTGAAAGCATTTTTGGGTTTTCTGGAAAAGCGGTGTATAGCATTAGAGAATTTGGGGGTCCCGGAAAGTAAAGGGAAATTAATTTAAATACAAAATCCACGCTTCAAGGTGAGCTTATATGCAAAAATGTTGCTATTGTAAGGGTACTAATCACCAGGTGGGTGAATGTTTTAAATTTAAATCGATGTCGGTTGATCAACGACGGCAATTTGTGAATACAACTAAATTGTGTTATAAGTGTTTTTTACCTCATTTTGTTCAAAACTGTACTAAATCAGGGTGTTTCATTTGGAAGGGTAGTCACAACACATTATTGCACGTTCAGAAAGGGCAATATGGTGATCAGGGTCATAGCAGCAGAGGAAATGTTGCTATTGTTAATAGCTCTCGCGATAATGTTCCATCTAATATTAGTGGAAACTTTTGGGAAAGTCATGCACCTCAGGATAAGGCAACTGCAGGAGGTATTTTTGACCAAACAGTTGAGGAAAATAAAACTTTTTTAAATAATTCAATTCAATCGTTGTCTGCAATGGCACAAGGAAGGTCTAACTATGTTATGTTAGCTACAACACAGGTGTTTTTGTTGGATAGGAACGGAAAATCCGTTATAGCGACTGCTTCATTAGACAGCGTGCACAATGTTCGTTAATAACAACAAAGTTAGCGAGAAGGTTACTTTATCCATCTTATAAACGCACTATTCAAATTTCGGGAATATCAGGTAAAGGGGCCATGTGTAATGAAATGATTGACATTACACTATCTTTAAGAAATTGTAAAGACGTCAATAACCAGGAACTTAGTATATCTTGTTCAGTAATGGATAACTTTGTATCGAAACTGCCCCAAATAGAAATAGATGTAAATAAAATTCGAATTCCATCAGATTTGCATTTGGCTGATCCTTTTTTTGGCAAACAAAAGTCAGTTGACATACTTCTCGGTGCCGATATTTATTACGAGGTAATCACACCAGAGATAATAAAATTAGGTAGGGGTTTGCCGGTGTTACAAAACACACTTTTTGGTTTGGTTATTGCGGGCAATATATCTGAGGAATTTATTGGGTATTTAAGTGCAAATAATTATTATGATCGTAATAATGTTTCTTTGTCGACAAGTTCGTCGGAGATCAATAAAGTGATGGAAAAGTTTTGGGAATCTGAAGAAGTCAGTTGTAATAACATTATAAATTCTGAAGATGAACTTGCAGAAAATATTTTTAATAATACCACAAAGATTTTAGAAAATGGGTCTTTTCGGGTAAATATGTTACTGAAATCAGTTAACGAATATGAGAAATTGGGTGATTCCTTTACGTTAGCTAAAAGGAGATTTCTAAGTTTAGAAAAACGATTCGTAAAGGATAATAATTTATTTTTAAATTATAAAGGGTTTATTGATGAATACGTGGCACTGGGTCAAGCAAAATATGTCCTTTTGGGGGTCCATTCTTTATTAAAAATTCAAGGGCAAGGCGGGCATCATGTATAAAGGCATATATTGTATTTTTTATTTGCATGGTTCCTAAATGTATTCATTTAGAGTTAGTGACAAGTTTATCATGTGAAGCATTCTTGTTAACATTTAAGCGTTTTATTGCACGAAGAGGTAACCCAAAAATAATTTATAGCGACAACGCGACAAATTTCTTAGGCGCTAGAAATCAGCTACACGAGCTATATGTATTCTTTAAAAATAAAGGAAATGAAAATAATATTGTGGACTTTTTTGTAAATAAGGGTACACAATGGAAATTTATTCCACCTCGATCGCCACATTGGGAGGAATTTGGCAAGCGGCGGTTAAAAGCGCAAAATTTCATATCCTACGAGTGATTGGGAAAACCAAAACTCACATTCGAGGAATTTAGTACAGTGTTGTCACAAATTGAGGCGATACTAAACTCACGGCCCCTGTGTCCACTCTCAAATGATCCTGGAGATTTGTTTTGCTTAACTCCTGGGCATTTTTCAATAGGGGAAAGTCTGGATGCGTATTTAGAAAAGGATACAACTACTGTTCCGGAAAACCGGCTTTCAATATGGCAAAAATGCACAAAAATCCAACAACATTTTTGGAAACGGTGCTCGGTGGAGTATTTAAATCAATTACAAAACTGACCAAAATGGCTAAGAACTACGGAAAATTGAAAATTAGATCAACTTATATTGTTAAAGGAGGACAATATTCCTCCTCTAAGATGGCCTTAAGGTAGAATAATTGAAATTTTTCCGGGGGCTGATGGTAGGGTTAGGCTTATTAAAATAAAAACAGAGACTGGAATTTTCACCAGGCCTATTAGGAAGGTCTGCCCCTTACCTATTGAGGAATAAACGATGCTGTAGATATTAGATATATTATTTATATTGTTAAACTTAGGAACTTTATTATATTATAACGACACAGTATAGATATTATTGCTCGTATTATTGTTTATTGAGGGGTATTTCATAGTTCATTTTAGTAGGTAAGATTAATAAACAATCTCAATGGTACACGTCGAATGGGCTTGTACTTTCCATTTGACACGCTACATTAGGTATTATGTTACAAAAAAATGGAAGTATGAGAGCGAGGGTCTTTATTGTGTTTAAATTTTTTTTCTCTAGAATTTGACCTGTTTATAACAAAGGGCTGGATATAAAAGGGTAGTTTATTTAACACTTGTGTTTAAAATACTCAGTTATCTTTTCTTTTAACAGTTATTTCTAGTAAAAAGATTCAAAATCAAATGATTTGAATAGAAAAAACTATTCAAATTATAAGAAAAATTTGAATCTCATTGAAAGTGTCCTGGTCAGGATAAATTCGAAAATTTATCGTTATAACTGAACAAGACAATTTTCGAAGATTTTGTTATCATTTAGCCAATTCTTTGCAAAAACTTCCGTTTCACTGTTCACAGCTTCGTACTGGTTCACAATCACAAATATGACTTTTTTTCGAAAGATTCAGGAGCTATTACGATACCTTACCGGCATTTACCTGACTGGTCAGACATTCTTTCCGTCGTCGTTTCTACGGCGGAAAGCTAGAAATTTAGATTATAGGTGAGAACATTATTTCACATTACTTTATAAAACGATTGCTATCAGTACAAATATTGAATTGCATTCAAGATAATGTTTTGTAAGTTGATATCAAATATTCAATGAACTCTTCAAACCCAACAGTTGTTATTATACGGAGGAGGGCTGCTTAGGAATCTCGCAACAAGGTATAATCTTTGAAATGGATGTTATACTTGCACTAACACAAAAGACTTTTTAAAAAATTTTATTTTTATTTAGAAACAGATAGAAATGTATGATACGGTTATGAGTTCTTAACTAACTAAAACTAAACATAGTTTCCCTATTTATGATATTCCTCCGTGGGAACGTGACACAAAGTAAATAATTCTACGAAATATGCAACTATGCTTAATATAATTACATGGGAATAGCAACTAAGCTTGACATTCTAAGAGCTATAATATGACACCTGATGAGTGTGCATATGACATTGACATTCTAAGAGTTATAATATGACACCTGATGAGTGTGTGGTATTTGTGCATATAACAACTTCCCTCTTAAAAAAAAATTGATGTAATACAGCAATTTTTTAAGAGAGAAAAAAAAAAGGAAGAAAACAATTAAAACTGAACTAAGAATGAAAATTATTTTTTTAACACTAAAATTAAACTATAGAAATGTCGTTCTTCGGTTGGGTTTCTTCACATCCCCTTGAATTTAAACGTGGTCTTTTCTTTGGAAGAAGGTTTAAAAGCATGCTTGATTTTTGAGGCTCTTCTGATTGAGTTTTTGGTCTTCGATGTCTTCGACACTTACAAGTCAAATAAGCGGTGACTAGTGCTATTATAAAAGCAATAGTAAGGTAGGTGAACCAAGAGATATTTTTTTCAACAAAGGGTTTGTTGATGAGGTCATCGAGATCTCTGGAATATTGGTCCAATGTAGTTTTGGTGACATCTAAGTCTTCCAAATTAAGGCTGTCTAATTTTATTGGTTTTAGTTTGGGAATGGCTATGTTTTTCGGAATATCGTCGCAACAGTCAAAGTCAATTAGTACGGGATGAGTTTCGTACGTGATATTCGAACTTTTCTTTAATCCGGCTTGCACTTTTGTCGTACCGATAAATGCTAAACAACCCATTCGAAGGTTGAAAATAGAATTTTTGGAAATAATTAGTGTCTCTTGATTTTTGTCGCACTTTATGGTTACACGTACTGGTTCGGCTATTAAAACCAGCCACGCACTGTCTTTAAGTTTTTGCACGTTGTAGCCTTGACCGATAAACAAAGTATTTTTGCAGTTTTCGGGCAAAGCTTTATAGTTTCTGAAAAGCCGTGCTTCACATATTGCATTATCGTCTATCGGGTACGCGTACAGACCACTACAAATTTTTTGGTAGGGTCCGAGAGGTTTACACTTATTTGGATTCTTGAGTGGGATATACGTCAAAGCATCTTCATCTCTTGCTAAGTACTTTTGAGAAATACTCAAAATGTGGTGTAGCCCTGTTCTATTATCATAAATCGGTATTGGAAATAAATGAAATACAGTGAAAATGTGTTGATCTATTAAAGGGATTTTAAGAACAAAGACCAGATCTGAGTGGGTTTGGTAGGCTTCGATATTAATAATTTCCAAATACTGAGCCAATTTAGCTTCATTAACAGATAACGGTAGATTTTTATGTTCTAAATTTTGAGATATAAGTTTCAAGGATGACAGAAGTTCATTGGGTTCAATAATGGTGGTATGAAGTATCTTTAAACGGGCAAATGTTATTGAGTTTAATATATCAGTTATCGCTTGTTCAAGGAATGTGTAGCTTTCCAAAAGTTTCTCGCAAATTCCAAGAAATATTAATTTTGACTCTATATAATTAATTTCGTTTGCTGATTGATAAACGGCCTTCCTAATATTTTCAATATCTTGGTTTAAAAGCCTTTCATTGATTTTTATTTGGCTTATACTGGAGTTAAAGTCTTTAATGACCGTTTGGGTAACAGAAATTTGATTCTTCAAAAGATTCTCAATTTTGGTTTGGTCGGATTTTAGTTGATTGATACAATTCGTGTAATATTCGCCATCCGATGCGTCAAGATTTCCAGTGATTGATTTAAAAATGGTACCGATTCCGTTTATTATCCCGCGTTTGTGTCGTTTAACGTCAAGCGTTATTTGGTCAAGTTTATTTTTAATAGATTTTGAAATCTGAAATAATAGTGTAAGTTGATTTTTGACTTCTGAATGAAAATTATTGATAGGGTTGTTGCTGGGACAGATAGATTTTTGAAGTTTTTCTAATATTTGATTATTTGAAGTGTATGCGATTTGTAGGGAGGTAATATTCTTATGTACTAAAAGCGTCCAATCTTCGTTGGTAACTACTATTCTTGTCTCATCGTGGTAGTAGACTCCTATCGTGCTATTTATCGGGTTGATTGTGAATTGGGAAACCACTGTTCCGATCAGCAGTAGAATCCTAGAAAAGATTAATTTTCAAAGTAAGGTTTCAACATGTCGAAGTTGTATTTTGATTTTTGTTTCGTCACTGGGTTAAGCACCGTTGCTGAGTTATTTTTATGAATTTCTACAATTTCGAACGGACCGTTGAATTTATTTTGTAATTTGTTTTTTATTTGTGTTTCTTTTACATATACTTTGTCTCCGACTTTGTAATCTGGCGTATTGCCGGAAACATGTTGGTCAAAACGGGCTTTAGCTTTATTCTTTTTATCTAGTGTTTTCGCGCGAGCTATTTTATAGTAATAAGATATTCGGTTGTTGAGGTCTCTAATATATTTAGTGATTAATTCTTGTTCATTATATAGTGTTTCTGGAGGTCTACTTGATGTATGTCCAAAAACTAATTCGTATGGCGTGAAACCATGAGTCTTATTTTTTGAATTGTTATAGCTTATAACGGCATATGGTAAAATATTAAAAGGGTGTTCAGTGGGGTTTTCGGCGACATGAATTCTGATCATTTCCAATAGGGTCGAGTGGAATCGTTCTATTGATCCATTGGATTGGGGATGACTTACGCTAGAATTTGTTATTTTTATATCAAATAATTTGCAAAGGTCTTTGAACAAATGATTGTCAAATTCTCGCCCAAAATCGCAATGTATGCGTAAAGGAGTTCCGTAATGTTGGAAATAAATTAACAAGGTATTTACGATCGACTTGGCAGTTTTGTCCGGAATAGGATATACTTGTGAAAATTTTGTTAATTCATCGCGGATTGTAAGTGCGTAATTTTTTGTTGGAACTTCTAAAAGATCAATATTTATTCTTTCGAATGGTGTTTTGGGTGTTTCAGTGATGACAAGAGGACTATCAGTATTTTTTCGATACACCTTTGTCTGTTGACAAATCTCACAAGCTTTAATGTGTTTTTCAACGTCTCTAGTAAGGCCAGGCCAATTATATTTTTGCCTTATGCGTCTTATGGTTTCGTTAATACCGCGGTGTAAATGTGTTTTTCCATTATGATATTCATCTAAAATAATTGGTATTTGATCGTTGTCCGGTGTTTTTGCAATATTCTGGCAGACTTTAAATTTTAATTCGGTTTCGGACAAAATAAATGACAGCATTTCTAAAGAGGGTAAATCTGGATTATTTTCGACGGCGTATACTTCATTAGCTTTAAAAATATCTTTGCTTAAAAATAATGCCGCGAATAAATATTCATTTAATTCATACAGATCGAAAGGAAGAGGTATTATTAAATATTTTCGGTGCCTTACAGTTTTGCTACTAAAGACATTTATTTTACAAGGAGAGAAATCAGCATTTTCCTCGAAAATATCTTCGATAATTTTGTCGTGTAGGTCTTCCATACATTTGTGTCTAAAGAAGGTTAAAATATTTTTATTGTCTTTATCTAATAATTGCTTATTTGTGAATTCAATTTTTGAATAATCCGTTAATGATTTGGTTTTATATGATTCAATAAATCTGTTGAATTCTCTTTGGGCTTCTTCTACAGAAGCATTATCGTATTCCTGATTTTCTACTATTTCGTCTCCTTCGCACTCGTTTGAGGGACCGGGATTCTCCCTCGCTTGTAATATTGAGTAGGGATTTGTTTGACCTAAATGTGAATGAAATAAGACGCAATTTTGAGTGTAGTTTGATTTAATTCGGGAGAGAGCGTCGGCATTTCGATTTGATTTGCCTGGTTTGAATTCTATCTTGTAGTCGTATTCCTCAAGTTTCAGGCGCCACCGGGCAAGTCGACTACCAGGATCTTTAATTGAAAACAACCATGTAAGTGGACGATGGTCTGTTAATAAAATGAATTTCCGGCCGAACAAATACGGACGAAAGTGTTTGACGGCCCAAACAATAGCTAGTAACTCCCGTTCTATTGTTGAATATTTTGTTTCGGCTTTACATAAGGTGCGAGATGCAAACGCTATAGGTAAGTCTTTTCCTATAGGCCCCTGTGAAAGGACACCGCCAATAGCGAATGAACTGGCGTCGGTTGTGAGAATAAATGGTTCATCAAAATTAGGATAAATTAAAATGGGAGACGTAATTAATAATTTTTTTATTTCTTCAAATGAGTTCACACACTCATTGTCGAAGTTAAATACGACGTCTTTTTCCAATAATTTTGTTAAAGGTTTTGATATTTTCGCGAAGTTAGGGATAAATCTTCTATAGTATCCCGCCAAACCCAAAAAGGATTTTATCTCTTTTTGGTTACTAGGTTGAGGAAAATTTTGGATACACTCTATTTTTGCCGGGTTAGGTTTTACTCCATCTTGAGTAATCAAATGTCCCAGATAAGCGACTTCCTTTCTAAGGAATTCACATTTGTCCGGCTGGATTTTGAGATTGGCGTTTCTGAGACGCTTGAAGACTTCGGTTAATCTGTCAATATGGTCATGAATGGTGGGAGAGTAAATAATAATGTCGTCCATGTAGACGAGACATCTTTCATTTTGGATGCCGACAAGAATGTTGTCCATTACACGTTGGAATGTAGATGGAGCATTCTTTAATCCGAACGGCATTCTGTTAAATTCAAAATGTCCGTTTTCAACTGTGAAAGCGGTTTTTTGAATATCCTGGGGTTCTATTTCGATTTGATGAAACCCAGAAGCAAGGTCTAGGGTAGAGAAGTATTGACACTTGCCTAATTGATCCAAGAGGTCAGAAATATTTGGTAAGGGGTACTTGTCGTCCACAGTGACCTCGTTGAGTTTCCTATAATCGACGACAATCCGCCATTTCTGTTTGCCTGAGGCGTCAGCTTTCTTCGGCACAACCCAGACAGGGGACGACCAGGGAGAATTTGAAGGTCTGATTATCTTTTGTTCCAACATTTTATTTATCTGAGTTTTAACCTCTTGTTTGTGTATTTGGGGGTACCTATAAGATTTCGTATAAATCGCCTTTGAACCATTTGTGTTAATTGAATGTTTAATTTCATTCGTGAAAGACAGCTGATCACCGTCTAGATAAAAAATATCTGAAAAATCTAAACAAAGCTGGGTAATTAGGGAACTTTCTTCCTCGTTAAGATGTTCTAATCTTAACTGATTTTTAATTTCAAAATTCCTATCGTTACTTCCGGCATCGTTTGATACATTACAATTATTTAATGAATTGAATTCTATCGGTTCTATTTTTAGATCTGAAATTTTAATTTTTTTTGTTATTGCGTTTACATTAAGAACTGACGTAAAAAATTCGCCATTTTCATTTACTCTTACAATTGCGTTTGGCAATTTAACTTTTTCAATTTCTTGTCCTAGCAAGAGTGCGTCTGTATTCTTTAGGCTACATTTTAATTTAAAAATTTGTTCAACGCGAGGTTCTATCATGATAATGTTATCACAATTTTTCGTTTCTCTATTTTCTCTTATTGGGGTATCGTTTTCGTTATCAGTGACTTTAAACAAGGGTATTGTTTTGAAACTAGTGATAAGTTGTCTATTCTTTATATCTACTATACACTTATAATGATCTAGGAAATCAGACCCTAGTAAACCATCGAAGTCAATGTCTAAATTACAAATATATACTTTATGAGGGTCGTTCTCAGTAAATGGTATGAGGACAGATTCATTCATTATTATTTTTTGATCTGTTATACCTTGTATTACAACATTCTCGCGAAATCTTTTTTTATAGTTTTTGCAAGCAGACCTGCGCCTGTATCAATTAAAATTTTGAAGGTATTTGTCGCGTCTTTAATGTAGAACATATTTTTTGAATTTACTGTCAGAGCGGGATTTATAGGAATATTTGTTCTGGGCAATTCAGATCTGGGTTGAAATCGTCCAGGTTCAAAGTTTGGATTTGTGTTTCGATTTCCGAAATAGGGGGTTCGGTTTGAATTGGACCTGACTGAAAATCCAAACTAGAATTTTCGTACGGATTGGATGAATTACAATCATCAAAATTCTCATAGCTATTGTTTGTATAATAGTTTGAAAGCTCTTGATTTTCGGCTGTATAATGGTAGAAATTTGATAAATTTTGGGGTTCTTCGTAATCTTCAATACAATCAAAACTATAGTTTTCAGATGTTTGATTATTATCATGAAATATTTCCGGATTATTAGCGGTATAATAGTCATTTAGCATTACTGGATTATTAGCAGAATAATAATCGTTACATATCTCCTGACCGTTAACAGTATAACTGTCATGGGAGTCGTTTACGTATTCTTGAGGTTGATTGCTATTAAAATGTAAGGTTCTCTGTCTGTTTTTATCAAAATTGGGATTGGGTTGGATGGTAGGTACTCTATTAAAGTTTACGTTAGGATTTGGTTTGATAACGGGTTGGCGAATTTGATTTTGAAAGCTGGGTTGAGAAGACTGCCCTTGCTGAAAGTTATTGTAATTGTTACGAAAAGGTTGGGGTTGATTGGATCCCGAAGTACTCTGATGATTGTTCGAAATATTATTTGGAAAGTGATTTCTAGAATTTGGAGTATGGTTTGAATTTTGGTTTTGCCGTTGTCTAGTTAGGCACTCATCGAATGTATGCCCTATTCGTTTACAAAATGAGCATTGTTTGTTTTGGTGGGTTGGTTTTCGTATTGATGTATTGCTCTGATTTGAAGAGGTACTTGCAGTATTTCTTGGAAGTTTTTGGTTTTCGAAATAACTTAGTTGGAGTTCACGTTTAACTCGAATAGTAGCTGAAACCATGCTAGTAGGGTTACTTGCCCTAACAATATGACCTATTTTAGGGTCCAGCCCAGTTAATAAGGTATTTAAAACCAATGATTCGATTAGACGGGCCTGTGCGATTTTTTGATCAACAGTTAAAGGCTGTTTACCAATGGAAGATTGCATCTTTGCTTCATGCGTTTGTAACCGCGCAATAAACGTTAAAGGAGATTCATTTGGAAGCTGACGTATTCTTTGTAAATCTTGAATAAGCGAATTCAAATCTCGTGAATCACCAAAGTGTGATTCCAATAAATTCTTAATATCTTCCCAATGAGATGGGTCGCGAGAGTTAACTAATTCTGATGCTCTACCTTTTAATTTGTTTTTTATATGAAGTGTTAAAAGTGTTTTTTGATCGCCTACTGCCATGTTTATTGCTGTTCTGCATGCGTTTAAAAAACTATTTAGAAATATTTGGTTGCCATCGAATTCCGGCACTATTGAAAATATTTCTGAAAGTTTATAAGGTTCTAGTTGTACATCTGGATTTAGAATAGGCTGAAATTGGGGGTTAGCTTGATTTTGAGGGTCTGGTGCGACTGGATTTTGACCGTTTTGTTGGTTTGCTGAACTACGTGTTTCAGGCATTTTAATTATTTATGAAAATATAAGAGAGAATAATAATAAAAAATTATCTGCGACTTATGATAATAAAACACCACAATATTTCACAAAAGAAAAAAAACAAGAGACATTTGCTTACGTATATGCTGTTTTCATTCCTTCTTATGGCAGATGAAATCCAATTCCGTGAACGTTGTTACACCAGGTGGGCCAATTGCGTGTTCCCGATGCCGGATAGACCGTCCGCGATAGTAGAAATCCACTTATTTATTTTAGAGCGTTTTTTCGTTTTCCTTAAAGGCTAGGAAACCACCACACTTAGTTAGGATGTCCGTGTTCTAGGTGTGTTTTAGGAATCCTACTGACTGCGCCAAATGTTATACTTGCACTAACACAAAAGACTTTTTAAAAAATTTTATTTTTATTTAGAAACAGATAGAAATGTATGATACGGTTATGAGTTCTTAACTAACTAAAACTAAACATAGTTTCCCTATTTATGATATTCCTCCGTGGGAACGTGACACAAAGTAAATAATTCTACGAAATATGCAACTATGCTTAATATAATTACATGGGAATAGCAACTAAGCTTGACATTCTAAGAGCTATAATATGACACCTGATGAGTGTGCATATGACATTGACATTCTAAGAGTTATAATATGACACCTGATGAGTGTGTGGTATTTGTGCATATAACATGGATAATGATATGAAATTTTGAGTCGATTGATAAAACTCAATTATGCATATTTCAAAGCCCAAAATGGTTTTGACGTGAGCGCTTGGCGTACCGCCGGTACCTGGAATTTTTTCAGATAACCAATGTCGAGTGATGATTCACAAAAAGCCTATTTTTTCCTGTGTCTTATGAAATATCAGTTTTATTTTTTTTTAAATAAATTGTACTGTACTGATTATTTGATCTTGGTAGATTCTTGAAAAAAAAAACAATAGTAGGCATTGAAAACTTCAACAACATCATTATTTATGTGGAAATTGTCAAAACTATTACTAATTTCAAATTAACACAAATAAATTGAGAGGTACATATTATTCGACGTAGCAAGTCTTGCGTTAGTGTGGAGTGAGTTCAGTTTATTGTTCTTTTTCAATTATTTTTGAAAAGAGAAAGAAATAAGCAATTATGTGATACTTAGGTTGCCTTTTGGAAAAATCGAGATGTCGGCAGCATGCTGAACGCTGACGGCAAAAACATTTGACATTTGCTCCAAAATATGCTTGATGAAGTCCCATTCATTGTGCTAAAATTTCATATCTTTCCCTTTATCCTTTTCAACGATAATCTCTTGAAGCCAGACTTTTTAGCAGCTCTGTATAAAACCATTAATCTTACAACTGACGTTAAAATCGGATTGATCAAATTTTGTACTAGGCTACTCTGGTATTGTTTTACAGATCAAATTCATCAAACATGTCTAAAGTACTAACAGTAATGGCGATACTCTCTCAATATAATTAATAGCAACTAACAAGCAATTTTCGGACTTTGTTCAGAAGCGTTTATGAAAATAATTCATTTTTAAGGTAGTGAGACGAACAACTTCTGTCATTCAATGAAAAAACATTTAGAACGTAAAAGGATATTATTTTCATGGAAATTATGTATACAGCACACAAAGCTAGGACCAGCCTTGTTGTCAGATCTCTGGTCCTCACTTGGTGCGCTGGACGCCATACCATGAAGCTCAGAATATATACGGTCGAAATATATACTCAACGAAAAGCGCCGACTGTGGCGAAATTTAGAATCACAGTATACGTGATTTGAAGTTAAGCCTACAAAATGAGGTCAATTTTTTTTTCATCGTTAAAGTGATTTAACTTGGTAGAGATTGATATTTGTGAAGATTGAAGGCATGAACAAAGTGAGGACCGTATATTGGTCCTCACTTTGTCGCGGTCCTCACTTCTTCCGCAATTTTCCTGTAGCCGGGCCTCACTTGGTACTATAGACGTAAATATATATATATATATATATATATATATATATATATTGGTACACGATTCCTTGTTGCCTCC
>CAJUYI010000127.1:0-45846 GCA_910591695.1 Galerucella pusilla
AGTGTTCCTACTTTTCTGATACCATGAGAAAAAACTGTCTATTATAGTTGAGTCTGCAAATTGATAGTCGAGGTGTAGCGGGACTAGCAATCAGGCGAAACAAAGATATGAGTATTGGTTGTAAAATTATTACAATTATAAACATCATTTACAAAATTTGGATGAATGTTTTCTCGTTTTTTTCTGAATTTGTATGAAATGTTCGGAGTCCATAATTTCTCCGTCTTTAACCAAGTGAATTACTGCTACTGGCCTCGTTATATTGCATATCATTTAGTGGCAGATTAACATTCGCCATGTCTCTTCAGAGCTGAGACATCAACTTCCCATCACATTACAACCTTCATCATTAAATGAAATATCATCGGTGACTTTAAACATTAATTTAGTCACAACTTCCCTGTCAAACACATTAGATTTTTTTGGTTTATATCCGCATTGAAAAAACCCATGGTGCAAAGTAGTTATTTATGTATTACATGTATTTATGTATGTATTGCTTGAGAGTAATTACTCGAAAGCGTTTTTGCTCGTAATACATACAATATTTTTCTAATCACTTAGGCCGGCACACATTTGCGGTTGCGGCTGCGGTCACAACCGCTATAACGTTCACACATACAAGCATACACCTTGTCATACCGAGTCCGTCAGTTCAATAATCAACATGGATTTGGTGGAAACGGTTGGTATTTATGCTCAAATTAAGAAATCGAAGCAAAAAAGGAGGTACTGGGTCCATCCTTAACAAAAAACGCGCTTGACGAATGGTCAATTTCATTGTCTTTTTCTACGGTTGAGAGATCTTTGTATGCCTTGTCGGTAACATACCACAAGCACGTCTTACTTTACACCAGAACAATAAATTTTTCGGTATCGAAGACGTCCATGTTCAAAACTCGACTGGCTAGGTTTGTGGTTGCGCGGTTAATGTGAACAGTCAGACAAGTAACAACATGCTGCATTTCGGACGGACAGCCGCGCGACGGCGGCAAGATGCGGTTGCAAAGGCGGTTGCTGCCGCTTGGCCGCTAGTGTGGCACCATTTCATGAACAACCATGTATTTTACAGAAGAGCGGTTGTGACCGCGCGGTTGCAACCGCAAATGTGTCGCCGACCTTAATTGTAACTATTTAAAATAGTATATTGAAGTAGAAGTGGATAATTAAGGTCTTAAGTCGCGTCCACATTATGTCGAATGGTGTCGATCGACAATCGACTACTGTAAAACTGCGTCCACAATATGTCGGGCGACCATCCACACTGGATCGACATTGTCGATCGACACCATTCGACATAATGTGGACGCGACTTTAATTAAGGTGCTCGAAATAGAGCAAGTGTTTTAGAGACCAGTTATACACGAATACTTTACGCTATTTTTTTAATAATGTAAAATGGTTGAATTGCGTTGTCATGGAAATGATGAAAACATAAACTAACTTGCATTTTGATGGAAGTTCAACCTCATCGAGCTCTGAGAATGTTAACAGTATTAATTTAAATACCATTTCCTCCAATTTGAAAAATCGAAATGTTAATATATCTCAAACAATACCAATTGTACCTACTTTCCATTTTCATTTATAAAATTGAAATTGTTAAATATTGTTCGAATGAAGGTTTTGACGTTACAAAGTACTCCTGTAAGATCAATAATAAAAAAATTGTCATTTAGACACTTCGTTTCTCGAGTTGTTGATGTTGCCATGGTAACTTTAAAAAACGCGCGTGTTTTGAAGTTCGATTTGAACACGGTGAGGCGTGCTTTAAATAGGTAAAATGATTCACCAATAAAAAAACAAATATAAAGTAGAATTCATAAAAGCTTCTGAAATCTGTCAGTTTAAAAATGTCATTTAAAATATGTTTCAAACTCTTATATCTGTCACCGTCAATACAATTGTGTAGTGTAGTATCCGTTGTTATGGGCAACGAGCGTTTTGCCTTTTTTTACGCTCGGCGAGCGTAAAGTAACTCTCCTCAAGAAACGTCAACTTTTCGTTGTCAATGGCAAGCGAAAAAGCCTACTTTTCAATGTGATTGTAAAGGTCGACGAAGAAATATTTCATGTAATATTATATCAGGTCCTAAAGAGTTTGACGACAAATTGTTTGCATTCCCAAACAGAGGGATCAGAATATAAAAAACTGGTTTGATTTTGCAAAATAGATGAGAGAAAGAATAATAAATACAGCATACAGAAAATATGAAGAAGAATTTTGAATTCATTGTATCCTTACTTTGTGGATTCTACTCGTATTACTTTTTCAAATGTAACTTTTTCATTTGAAAGAGTAACTAGAAAAATGTTTTGGAAATCTTATCCTGTCAGTCTAAAATAATAAAATATTCATGTGAGAATCAATTTCGCAAGCTTGTATGGACTTGTGTGCATCCTGCTAGCAGAAGGAACTCAGATATAAGGAGTTAAGAGGTGAGTTGTTGTTATTTTTGGATAATGCAGTAACAGCTACTTCCACGGCTGCTTGATGGAGATAATTATTTAATTATTCAATTCATAAGACTATTAGCAAATTTACCGAAAGTTGATCATGAAAATATAGTCATCAATAGCTACTTCTTCATCCTTATGTCAACGTCTGGGTCATCCAGCTTTTTGACAATAGCTGCGAGCTCCTGTGATGTGTCAGTGCAAAAACAGACAGTAGTGATTGCGCATACATGAGATAGTTAGTGTTAAAGATAAATTTAATAACAAAACAAGTAGATGATACTTGTATAGACTATTGAGAAAATTGGTAAATATTGAGACCAATAATTTGCTAATTTCATTCAGTTATTGTTATATAATATGCCTGTGATGTCATACCTGAAAAAGTCTTTATCAAATGAAGTGAATATACTAGTTTTTTGTAACAATAATCAATAACAAAAAAATAATTGGACCTGGATACGTCTATAAGATTACTTAAATGACTTATTTGGGCTGTACTATCTACTGCTTAAAATAAATGGTTTGCTATTTTTGTCATTGCGCTGTGTTTATTGCATAATATACAAACATCTGCAGCACAATTATAATTTAAGCATTAATTAAGGAAATAGCGGATGTGAATAAAATTAGGATTTGAATTAATGTTCCAAGAAGCAGAAATTTCAAACAGTTTTGGAGATATTTGATAAACTGAAACGCAATTATAAAATGCACGTCTTGACTTGAAATATAACACGTTGTAAGCAGTAGTATATTAATTAACTTACTAATTACCTAAATATGAACTTTATATTATTCGCACGAGCTGACGTACTAAATGCAAAGAATGTTCCTGCCTCAACTTCATTCAGGAACGACAAAAAACATAGATTTTAATTAGTGATAAGTACAAAGAAAATATGTAGGTTTTAATTAAGTTCATTAGTTCAAGTTAAAACAAAAAACATACTGTTGTATGTAGAGGCGGCAATGTTTTTTACTCTAGAAAGAATTCCAACTAAATTACTGCTATTAACATAGGTTACAAAAGTCAGCATTCGTTCATGTTATTCGAAATTTCACTCACGTACTGAAAAACTATTGAAATATATTTTATCCGCAATGAAATTTATTGGGCTCACTGAATGTTTGTAGCACGGAAATTAGTGACATGAATCAATTTCTTGATTAGAAATAATTACACCAAATTGGATATAAAATAAATTTGAATGTCATTTACATACAGGATGAGCATTCTCTATCAAAAGTCAGCAGAATAAAAACATGCCAAATCTTCCGAGGAATTCTACCAAATATTGAACCATTAAGAACCCTTATAACATGGAGTGACGTATTTTTCTATTAACAAGACAATTCATGTCACGTGCCTTCGTCTTTTAGTAAAAGTGGAAGCATACTCCTGTAACTCATTCCAATTTTTTTTGGCTCCTTTTTGATTTTATCCGTTCGTTTGAGGCTCATTCTCAAGGTTTTTCTATTAGAGGCTGAAAATGTTTAATAATCCAGTACCATGTCAATTGTATTATAGGCATTGTACAAAAGTCTAATATGTGTCATGGCATGGTGATTGTCAGAGATATAAATTGAAGTATTGATCGTTTATTCAGATACATACATCACACAACATGGTGTCAGGTATTTGTGGGTTCTAGTGAAATGCAAAAATACTTAGAAATATCAAAATGTTGTCAGTATATGGAAAATATATATGGAACAAGAAGTAGAGGCTTTGAACATACAGATAGCTCAAATGCAAATTATTATGGCCCAAGGGCAAAATCAACCTCAAGTACTGCGTAATGCGATTCCGTCACCTGAAGTGTTCTCTGTTGACGTGGTCAGCATGGACCATGTAAAAAGTGCAGATGAACAATTCGTTACTATAAATATATGTAAGTATCTAAGTTAATGGGAATCCTCAAGAAAAAAGATACCAATTTTATTTCCTATGAAGAGCATTATACAGAGCGAAACAATCAAATAGGAAAATGGAGAATTGAGAGGAGAACTGGAAAATAGTCTTTCGAGTCATGCAAAAAGGTGTAAGAAGAAAAAATAGATGCGAGGGCAGACAAAACATTTAGATAAAAAAAATGGGGAAAATACCTGTACAAAATGCGGTGAAACTACTTGCCATCCAAAGTTCAGATGCCCTGTCAGTAAAGTCAGGTGCCCAAAGTGTAGAATAGTAGAACACTATGCAGCGTAGATTATTATAGTTGAAATAAAGTTACCCGAAGGAATACTTTTGCTCGGAAGTTTAATTTATACTTTTTATTCCGAATGTGCCATGTTATGAAGAGGAATATGTGTGATATAATACAGCTTCTCAACATCTACGAGCAGTACCTGACTTTATGGAATATGGAAGACAAACAATATTGTAACACAAAAGTAAATGATAAAATTTTCTTTTTTGTTTCAAGTTTTTCTTTAGTTTTTGTTGTGAATTCTCTTTGATAACATGAGCTAAAATAACTTAGTCCACATGAAGTACTTTGCTTGATATTGATCGCAACTCTATCACCAGCAGCGATGATAAGATAACACATGGCCAGTTGACTAGCTTACAGGCTAAGACGCCAGAGAATGACGAGTAAATTGGCCCAGTCTTCTATTTCTCAAGCATTTTTTTTACAATTGGATAGTCAAAAGCAGATTGTAAGAAAAGCTTGATGACACAAGGCAAGTTTACAAACTGCTAGTGAACTGGCGTGTGAATTTTCATATAGATAGATATAGATTTAATCCGTTGTTTAAACTAGATTTATTAATTCTGTTGTTTTCGTTGTTCGCTGCTCGCCGTGTTAACCAAGCTGCTGGTTACTCAATAACTGAATTTTGTCAGATAAATATTGAACGTGCTTAGAGGAAAGGGAGTTGAAAAATTATGAATATATCCAAAACATATAGCAAAAGCTAATGTAAACCATAACATAATCTTAATGGTGTTTTATTTTTTCAAGTTACATTAAATATTTTGTCCAGACCAAATGATGACCTATCTTGTGATTGACTTAATATACTCGAAAATGGATAGGATGTGATATTACACATATTAAGGCTTAGGTATTATGAGCCCTATGGGGATATTCCGAATATCTTTTTCCCATTCAAAAACAGTATAACTAACTGTGCAATGATTTGGGAAACCAGGGAAAACTATATCTGCTGATATGTACAATTGTTACTTAAGTTGATAGTGGAGAGCTCCCATTGACCACTTTAAATTGTGGGTTTCTGAAGTGTCTTCTAATTTCCAATTCTTCTTCCTTGTTACAAATATACAGTTCTTCTTATTCTTTGTTAGGTGTTAATGGATGTTTGGTATCAAGTTGATGTTATTTATCTGGTTGTTTTAATCTGTGTTTATTGTGCCCAATTTCAAAATAGTAGCTGCTCGCCAAGGTCAGGACTGTACGCATGCGTTGTTCTCAATTCATGGAAGAAATCAACTTATCAGATGAAATTTGGCCATCTTTTTTAGGTTTCATCAAGTTTTGATGGCTTCGGTTACTGTGATATCAAATCGCACACATTACTTGATTTTTTATTCATTTTTTTGTTTTAAAATGAATTGAAGTGTTGATTTTTCTCTGGCATGGATCCACCTAGTTGTGTTTGTGTGAAAAAGATGTATCTAATTATTATTATTATTTTGATGCTCGCCAATTTAGATAAATATATATCTATAAGATATATATTTCCTAGTTTGAGCTTGAAGTCTTCAGTTAAAAGTTGGCTACTGCTTTCTAAAACACTATTGATTCTTACACGTGAATTTTATATAAAACTTTTAAATAGATTTGATATCTACATCATCTAAATTGGATATGCCGAGTGTAGCTTCTGAAGTAATAATTTAAGAATCTTGGTTGAATGGAGGAAGTTCCTCTCAAGAATGTTTATTATTCAAAGGAGCAAGTTCCTAGAATATTTGCGACTTGAATTTGTACAAGCGTTTCCAATAACCTCGTAATATTGTATCTAACAAACCGCATGATTTTTGAATAGCTTTTCGGGGTGCTCTTATGTTAAAAAAAGGGATATTCAGTTGCAAGAAAAAATGAAAAAAATATTTGAATTCAAATCGATAAGAAATTGATGTAACGAACGAATTTTGGGCCTGGTTTATGCTATATCGAAAACCCCAAGTTTTCATCTTAAGCGGAAATTCACGCCATAAGGTGTAACTAGTTCAATATTGACAGAGAATATAGAAGACAAAGGATTTTCATGAGGTCGGATGGTCAAGCAGCCATTAAAGTACTGAGGTCTTGTGTAATCAGTTCCAAACTGGTGTGGGAATGTCTGGGCAAATCAATGAACTAGTTGAGATTAATATAGTCACCTCACTGCGGATTTCAATGGAAAGAAATAGCAGATGAACTGACAAAAAGGGGTACTGAAGCCCTTTTGGTCACCGGAACCCTTTTGCGATACCAGCTCCAATGTAATATTGGAAGAGATAGGAAAAGCCGGAAAAAAAACAGGAGATCTATTTTGATGGCTGACGACAACCCGTTTAGATCGAATGATTCCCTCAGTCAAAGTGAGACTGCACTGAGTGTTTCAACAGGGATTCTAACGGGACATTGTCGCCTAAATGGGCACCTGGAAAAGCTCAAAGTACTGAAGGAAGATGTCGATTTTGTGGCATGGAAAAAGAAACCTCCATCCACATAGCTGCGAGTTGCATAGCAATTTATAATCATAGGACACAACACCTAGGGGACAATTGGATAGAAGAGGGACATTTATTTAAGTTAAAGCCTGCGAATATCCTGAAATTTCTCCAGAATATAGTAGTAGAGGAGCTATTAGTCTCTGAGACTCTCCTCAGTTCTAAGTAGTAGTAAGGGAGCACAATAGATCTCTTAGGTCTACATAGATACATCAACAATGTCAAACTAATCAACGTACGACAGCAATCAACTGAATAACGGGAGTTGCCAGATCAATTTCAATTTTAATCTATGGTTACTCAACTTTACAAATCTCCAACATGAAGCAAATCAAATAATTTGTAACCAGTTCCCAAACATAACCGGTAGTTAACAAACCGCCGCTTGAAGGAATAACGGTGCAAGTGGCAGTAAACTGCTTCAAATAGCCCCTTAGGGCCGTTTGTGTCGTTTTCTCAGTAAGTACTTATTGAGTAATAACTTTTTTTTAATGATTGTTTGTTTGCTTCCCAATTGCACCGCTAATAAAATAATCGAGGTTAGTTAATCAGAAAGACAATTTGGCAGCATGTAATTTCTGCTCAGTCAGCTATCTTCACTATAATCAACCGTGAAACACAATTTTAAAAAAATTTTTATTTTTAATATTGTGGTTAATTCAATGAATTACAACCTTCAACTACTAATATGTAGTCTAATAGAATTTACGTTAGACATTTTATAGTTCAGCTCCCGCCACAAATTTTTTGGGCACTTGCCGCTCTCAGTAGCAGAACTCTTAAAGTTGTCACTGCTAGGTTGTAGTGTTCTTTGAGGTGGCAAGTCGATAAAATATTCAAGAGAGTCAATAACCAATTTCGAAGTAGGTAGTAGTTATCTTCTTAGACTTTCTAAGCTCACTGCACTCCCTTCAGAATACCTGTTCCTCTAATCCTCTCTTACAAAACATTGTAACCCCAGTGACAAAACTGCCAAATGAAGGTGAAAAGTTAAGTTTTATATGAGCTTCCAGTTATTGTCATCCTACCAACTAATTCAAAGAGTCGAGAACATGTAGCGATTCGGTTAGGACATACACGAATAACTTAAGTCTCATGATTTTAGGTACCAGTATATTTCCAACTAACTTATGCAGATAAATCGATATATTAAAAAAAAACTTCAATCAAAAGCTGTTTTTTTGTAAACCTAACAAGTAAATTTCTAGTGTAACTTAGTTTCCTTAATAGTTTGTGTGTATCAAGGTCAAATGTAAAGTAGAAGAAATTTAAAAAATATATATTTTATTACTGCATTACTCACATAAAAATGCATGTAGTACATTGCAAAACTTCTAAAGTCTAATTATATTGAGATAAAAAAGGTTCACACCATAAAAACAAATTTATTCTTGACATATTTTAGACTAAGTACCGAGGAAGCAAAAATGTCAAATCGTCTTGAGCTTCTTGTGTAACACCTAAAATACAAAAAGTTACATATAGCCACAAAAAATAAAAAAATGTAGGTAAAAATGCAGTATATTAAAATCAAAAACCGACCTGTTTCAGGGTTTTTGTAGCAACGACGTAGTTTTGAAAATAGGTAAAGGCTGGCCAAAACCTCGTGAGCCACCCATTTTTTATTTAAATAAACCTAATATGAAATTCAAGTGATTTATATTAAATATTTATGTATTTAATTTTGTCCAGGAAATGTTGAAAATATGATATTGTACTTTTGTTTCAAATAATTATTTATTTAAATTCAAGCTTATATGAATTTGAGTGATTTAGATTAAATAATTATTTATTTAATTATTTGTACGGGACGGAAAAAAAGATGGCGCTTAAGAGGCTCAACTAACCGCTTTCGTTTTACGATACCTTTGTCTGTATCTTTGTTTAGATAGATGTTTAGAAAAATAAATTATCTTGACATTAGTTTACCTATTTCTCAACATGGCAAGTTTCAAATTATTTTTACGCTTTAAATAAATAATCAACCAAACTAAGAAAGATACCAATTAGGTAGGTATTCGACATTTTGATTCAAGAGCCATGCATTCGGCTTTTCTTTTTTTAAATTATAAAATTGGCAATAATCATGTTTCCCAAAATTAATTTATGGTAAAATTATGATTGAAATAAAAAATAACGAGCATCAACCTACCTAGAATGTATAAAGGTACCAATTCACTTACCTTCAAATACTTCCCATAAATGAAGTAGATTCCAACCTTCTACAACAATAATTTTATATTATCCATCTTATCCACCAACATGAAAACTTTACTTACACTGCAGCAAACTACACTAACAACAAATTAATGTAATAATTCTTCTCTACAATCTGCAAACACAAAAACTACTTGCTGCTCCTGTACCTGTCGAATCTTGTCTACACTCTACGCACGCGTAACAGTTATATAGTTTACAGGGAAGAATTATTTAATTTAAAGATAACTGCCCAAATAATAAATAATTATTTTTAGGATCCAAATATTATATTATTTGGCGATGAAACTGCAATGTATTTAACTTCACCCTATAAATTTGTTTGATTATGTCATTTATATTTTTGATGCCAGTAAATATTTATTTGGCATTAATATTTTGATTGTTTGCTTTTAACTTATTTGCTTCAAAGCCTGCAATATTTGACTCAAATATATATAATTCAAATAAATTGACAGAAAAAAACAAATAATTCAAGGTATTTGATACAAATATATTTCTGTTGATTTGAATAATGTTTATTTAATACCAATAAATATTGAACAAATAACTCATTTATTTGGGAAAAAACGATCAATTTTATCAGTGCAGAGACGCCAATGCCCAATCTCAAACAAACAAAACATAACAAAAATTTCAGTCATTATAAGTTCTTAGTTTTCTTTACAATACGTTTCTATTTGTAAATATGAAAGAAAATAGAACAACAAGTATCTTATACTTACTTTGCAAAATACACCCTGTTCACTTAATGTTATTTAATTAAACTTGTAGCGAATAAGGATATTAATTTTGGAAGGAATATAAATTCTCATCCTTCGTGAGATAAGCGAGTATGCCTTTAAATCGGAATGATTATGAAATCTAGACCGTGAATTTTCCTTTTTGCTCAATTTTTTAATTATTTCAATCCATTTTACTGAAAACATTTTGTTGTCCCAATTTAAAGTTTAATTACAGTTAAGTACCGTTCAAATATTTTTATTTGGCTATTTCAAGTTCTCAGCCTATTATTCTTGTACCCAAATGGATTTTGGTGTAATTTTGTGAATTAATTATTTATTCCTGCCAAGATTTCATTTTAAATTATCACTATAAATAATGTACAAGTGATAATAAACTATATCGTGAAATTTTCTATTCGATGGTTTCTTAAGAGGTTGCCCCTTAATAATACGTCCTCAGAGATATTGATAATGCCAGAGTAATGTAATTTGGAATAATTCATAGGTATCCATATCCTATGACAAATATTGAGTTACATAATGTACAGTGTGGAACAGCCAAATAGAGTAAATTCGATAACGAATAAATAAGGGCGTGTTGAGAAACGCTAGGATACGTCGATTTGTATTTTAAAATGCACATTTTTTTTTAATATATAAAATTTTATTGGTTGTCATGTGACATTGGCCAATACCAACTATCATTTTTAATGCAACCCCTGTATATCATTTATTTATTGGATTCTTCAGAAAATTATATACATAGCTTCTGTAAAATGTTCTATACATATCTTCCGTGTTTCGGAAATATTAGTGCAGTTTTCAGACTTATTACAAAAGTTAACTTTAAAAAAGGAAAATTATTCTATTTCACAAATTCGATACATTCAGACATATTTATCACTCAACGATTAGACTCAATACTTAGCTCTTAATAATGAGAGATTGAGCAAAAACCATTCCTGCTTTCCTTTCTACTGATATGGAATAAAAAAAAATAGTTTTGTTTATTATCGTATAAAACTCATAGCCTCAGCAATTTGTTGTCTGCCTGCATGACGGTAGTGATCAGTGTGAGTGCTATTCTCGTTTGAAATTTGTAAACTGTAATGGTTCATTCAATAGAAGTGAACAAATAACCATTCTACAAATGATTGGTTCCTCGTCAATTTCACGGGAAACTTTCAAATTTGCCGCCTGTATCACAAGGAACAATTAGAAAATATAAAAGCAGTTCCGCGAGCTCAGTCATGTGAGACAGATACAAAAAGTAGCTGCCGATGCAGTAAGTGATGATAAAAAATTGGATATTATGCTTGAGTTTCAAGGAAACCCAAAAGTTCCTGCCAATATAATATGGTCTCAGCAATAACAAAATCAATGTCCGTCCAGCAATACCTGAACAAAATTTTTCCATATCGGTGGATAGGGAGGCGCGGATCGATAAAATGGCCAGCACGATCTCCTGATCCGATGCCATTAGACTACTTTTTATGGGGATGTGTCAAAATTATTGTCTACAAAACTAAACCCCTCAAATTAGATGACATGAAAAGACAAATCACGCTTTCGATTAGATCAGGTACGCCTGAAATGTTAAGGTGCTTTGGAAAACATTTCTATAACAGATTAGCATGTACCCATCTAATGTAATCTCTAGGTACACCACCAGACGATTCCAATTAACGCTCAAATCCATCAAAGACATATTGGATTGCTCCGATTGAATTCATTTGGTACTTCAACTACTCAACCAAAAACTGCTAACGTATCAATAATCATGGTTGATAAGAAATGTTAAATTCCAATAACAAATTCAATCAGCACCATTTTTCATTTTATTTTTCAAAGTATTTCCGGAAGGCCTGAACAAACCACGCACTAACCATTAAAGCACAAACAAAAGGATAAAAATGCAGGGTACAATTAACAATGTTTAATTCTTTTTCATTCAGAATATAACCATTAAAAACATTTTATGATAAAAATGTCAGATTATACGTTGCCAATTTCCGAAATATTGATAATACCTAACTTATATCGCACAATAAAAATTGTCCATTTGAAAAAATTTCGAATATGTACGAGAAAAGCTGTAAACTTATTTTATTCATATTTTAAGCTCAAAATAAATGTAAGGCTATTCTTTATTCCATAAAAAATACCATCAAAAATAAATCAACATAAATTTTATGTCGGACAACACAGGAACATCCATTTTTATTTAATATCTCAACGTCCCGAGGAACTATTGGAGTAATTCATCATCATAAAAGATATACAGGATGTAGACAATGGCCATTACAGGAACAATGTACGTTCAGCTTTGGTTTATCTTTTACAACCAATGGACCTTGCAAAAACCTTCAGGACTGAAATTGTGGAAAATTACAAAGGTAAACTCAAGGAATGCTCAAATTGTGCTTTGTTTGTTTTTGCGAAAGAACACTATAGACTGTTTAAGAACCAATCATAAATAAAATGACCAAATCACATACTTATTAATCTGTAGTTGAATATATTTACATAATAGTTATTTATAATATAAGGGATGTAAGTAATATTGACTAGTCAGGAACGATTTTATATATGTATATGTTACACCCAAACATCGAAAACGCACATTGCGCGAAAAAAACGACCGCAACGCATTGTGGACGGTGCCGAACTACCAAATACCGAAATGACGAAATTTTTCGCTTTGTGTCCGTTCTTGTTGATCACGACGCGTTGTGGACAATGCTGAAACGCCCACGATGCGTTCTGGATTATTTAGAAAGCTCATAAACCGATCTTTCTTGTTTAGACTTTTGACGTCAGAGATATGTTGGTAGCATGGATACTTGACAATGATACCAAACAATGGTCAGATGGATTACGGTGTATTCAGAGCAAAAAAAAATCGTGCTTTGCGAAGGGATTAGAAAAAGTCCTTACGAGGCCATGTTTGGTGACAAGCAAAGAATCGGACTGGCAGATTCTTCTCTGGAAAGGGAAACATATGAATCTTTGGAAATGAAAGAAGATTTGGAGAAAATCTTGAAAGGGATGACACTCGAAAAAGACCAGGAAGGGAAAGAGAATGTAATCAATGCAGTATCCACTGTGGCAGCATGTTCCATTTGCGAAGATTTTGGAACAGCCCAACCATGTAAAACATGCAGCTTAAATGTACACATGGAGTGTGGGATTGAAATTGAAGAAGAAGTCGTATGCAGCCTTCGCTACCGTCGTGATGCAATCAGAGAGCAACGCGAAACTACTAGAGCCGGAATGGAGAAGCAAGCTGGAAAAATGCTGGCGCTGTCCCGTGAAAAACTACCTCCTGCTGAGATTGGTCAAAATGTCGTAGTCAAAGTTCCAGATGTCGACAGTGAGCGGATTGCCCTAGGAGTGTTCTAGCTGTAGTTCTGAGCGTTAATGATCCCAGCTTGTATAAGTTGGGAACCAAAGAGGGCGTACTGGAAAAACTACATAGTCGTAATGAATTCAAATTTTATAAACGCCTCGGATGTTCCAAGTTGTTCATTAAATTTTTAGAAAAGCTTCGGCTCTTTCGTCTGGATCGAAACAATGATTTGTCATGTGCCATTGTAAGCGTTATTGTAATACAAAAAAGTGCAACTGCAGGGCCAATGATGTGTTGTGCAATTCTAAATGCCACAATAATAGTGCTTGCAAAAACAAGTAAACAGCTTTATCTACCTGCGATTCAGTTAGCTGTTATTGTAAATAAAGTTTCAAGTAGAAATAAGCCTACAATAAAGGTTTCAAAATTCTCATTTATTTCTGTAAATTTAATCAATATATTGAAAGCATGGTCGGTTTATGAGCTTTCTAAATCATCCAGAACGCGTCGTGGCCGTTTGAGCATTGTCCACAACGCGTCGTGGACAACAAGATCGGAATTATCGCGAAAAATTATGTTATTTCGGTAGTTGGTCGTTCGGCACCGTCCACAACGCATTGCGGTCGTTTTTTCCGCTCAGTGGGCGATTTCGATGTTTGGGCGTAACATATATATTATGTTACGTAGGTACCAATCCCAATATTGTAGGAAGCCGGCTCTGTACAAGCGATTTTGTACCAAGACCGGAAGGGGTAGGAGAAGCAAATTTCGACTTGGAATCTTCTATTACAAATTTGAATTCTCACGATAGAATTATGGAAAATGTCAAATAAATACATAAATAAAATTATATGTAGGAAAACATGCTTGAGTTGGTTTTTTTAACAGTTTTGAGGACATTGTCATCCTGCTTAGTGAAATTCACCATACAAACTCGATTCAATTTATAAGTATTTTTTAATAAATACATTTTTTTGTGCGAATGCTGTCTGGATGTTTGATCTGAATTTTGTCATTCTGTATAAAAACTGAAAACTATCAAAAACATGATTGTTTCCAACAAAAGAAGACTGGCACGGATATATTTCGGCCTTAAAATATTAACCCATATACTCAAAAGTATTTATTGGCGAAATTCAAACTTAGTATAGAATATCTCAAAAAAGAATCTGTAGTTTATTTTCTGTGTAACGGATGGTGGCCTCTCTTTTGAACTCGTCAGATTCCCATAATTATTACTTGAATAGTATTCAATCAAATAGGTAATAATTTTGTTTGGTACGCTTGCTTCTTTTTTCATTCCTGTGTTTCTATTTGGAGCAGAAAATTGAAATGGACAATACAACTTGTTATTTATCATTAAAACAATAAGAAAAATTCATCCAGTAGTATCTTAGTAGACAGAGTGAATATTGATTTTATCAAATCTCAACTTTTCAAACGAAGAAGGTCGAAGGAACGTCTACCAAGATAATCTGGTGTAAAAATATTATTACTCTTGTCAAGATACAAACCATTCAAACTGCCCTGAAATGGAATAATAAGATATTTTTCTGAAGATTGACGAACAAGTGCAGCTCTTTCTTTATTATTTGTTTGAATATTTGTTTGAATTAGGGCATCTCTGCAGCCAAATTACCTGGTTTGATATTTTATATTCTTAGCATTTAATCGTTCCTTCGGAAGATCTCACACATTTTTTGCTTCATTCATATTTAATTCGAATATTTTGGTTTGTGGGTATAATGTTTTGGAAAATTAATAGCTTTCTCTTCACTCATTTACCGCATCAACCGCTAGCTGTTATTAGCAGAAGTTGAGTAAAATATAAAAGTAAAAAATGTTGAATACAAACATTTACATTAGTTTGGGCTCAGTACATGGCTTATAAATGTCTTCACCTCCATGGTGTATAATATATAATTTTTTCCGCTACTAGACAAATTTAAGATAAAAATTAGAAATAATTTACAAACGCACTACGAGAAGAGGTTAGTCAGTTTTTGACATATTATGAACGCGAATTTTAGACTGTATTATCGGTTGTCATGATGTCTTTATTATCATTGTATTAAAGTTTTCGTCATAATTTATTGAAACCAATAATATTCTTTCCATCTTGGTTGGAACAAGTTTAAAAAAACTCTCAATTATTCCTGGAATTATTGCTGGAACGTTCAGTGAGAAATGGGAAAAAAATATTGCTGCTGCTATAAAACAATGACAAACAGAACAATATAAATTATGTGTCTGTAAGTCGTAACGTGAGCTAGCTTTGTAAAAAAATGGTTATCAATATTTTAAGCTATAAAGGTTCACAGTAAAATATTTTGTTGATATTCAAGTTTCTATTAACTTATTAAAATGTATGCAAATGATACGTTTCAGAGCAATTAGCGTTTATTACATTTTCCTCGTTTCTACATGCGTTGAACGTATATATATTTTTTCCCGTTTTCATTTCCTTGGTAAAAGTTCAAATTTATTTCGCCCTTGTACGTTGTATATTCCGGAAATTATATTTGCTGGAATAAATTCATAATTGTCACAGTTATAAACTTAAAATTGTATTTGTACTACTTTTAAAAATATGCAAATTATATTAACCTGGTTTATCCAATATGCTTCCATTATAAATTTATTCTTTCCACGAACTGTCCATTTTAATTGGTTTAAATATCTCAGGTATTTCAATTTCCGCTGCCATTGATATTTTGGTTTTATTACATTAGCAATATAAAGGGATGAAAAGTGACGACCTTCTGGAAATACGATTCACTTTGAAAAGTGCCATTTTATTACAAACGTATTTACACCAATTAACTTCATCCAAAGGCAGACATTTTTATTTAATTTTAGTTGGGCTTAATCACATGTTTTAAGAATTCTGAGGAATAATTAAATTTGAGAATATTTTCTGGTTCTAAAGTTATTTTTCAGTGTCTCTTTTATCGCTCATATTTAAAAAAATGCAAACATCAAAAATAAATTTCACATATGCTAGTCTACTACTAGAAGTAGTAGTTCACAATAACATCAAAATCACATTATTTTCCTATAATAAATTTGGAATATTCGAATGTTCGTAATTATATAAGTTTGCTCCAGTAGGGGTGAGAGGGGAAGCTGAGAACTGTTACAGCTTTTGTTCCGCTTTATGGATTTTGACAAACTTCGTATCATCTGAGAGATTATTCAATGCCCAATATAATATCATATAACCGTTTAACTCCAGTGTGTTTAACAGTCGCTAGGTGGCGGTGATTGAACGAATGTTTTATTTCCAACTCTTGTTGGGAATTTTCAAATTCGATGATATATTTTCTGATCAGTTACTTGGAAAAGGATGGAATTCGAGAAAAATAATGTAAAAAACCTTACTTCATTATCTATTATCTATCTTTAAACACTAGTGTTTAAAGTGATGTTTAGTGAATGTCCCGTGTTTTAGATGCGACGGAAAAAAATTTTAAGCATTGTATTAATATTTTTAGTTGTGTTTTGGGGCTGCAAGTAGAAAATATTGATATCTAACTAGCTACTATTGCTGTGGAGATCATTTTTATGTAAGTATTTATACAGGGTGTTTCATTGGGAAAGGACCTAACATCAACTGTGGATGGGGATCCCTTTGGTGCTTCCAAAAACCTATATTCGATGTGTCTCTTGCACTTCATAACCGAGATTCAGGGTATTTTATGAATTTATCCTATTTCTTCCGAACCTCATAGCTTCCAAGTTACTCTGCATATTATTTTGAAATTTGGTACACGTGATAACCACGACCTATAAACTCCATCAAAAGCATCTCCAAAAAGATAATGCAGGTCCGGCTTAACAAAAAATTTCAAAACTAGTCTTTCCTAAAGACAACACCCTGTATAGAGATTTTTTTAAAATTGCTCTTTATAATTGGAAAGAGTATAAAATTATCGAATCAACTATTTCTTTTCATTTTTCCGCAGATAATTTTACTACCAGAAATTTACCGTCAAACTAATAATTTATGTACGTTTTGGGGATTAACAATGGTATCTGAGAGGATTTTTTTATTTTTTAGCTTGAAATGGAATCTATTCAATGCATCTAGAGGAGCATCCTAGAAATTCAATTGAGTTTGTATGTTTACGAGTACGGACCACTGAAAAATGTGATTACAGGGCCGTACTTAGAAATACTCATTCAATATGTTTCGAATATTACGAACACCCTGTATAAGGATATGTATCTGAAAACTATGCACTTCTACATTCTGAATAACAAGAGTACAATACGAGAAATGAATACCCTGTATAAATAGGTGTGTGAATTTGCCTGTACGGACACAGTCATTCTATTAATTCACGAATAATATCTAGCACTGACAAAAGTAGAAACTAACTGTAAAAACGTCAAAAACACTTATTAATAGTGGAAGTAGAATTTATAGAATAATCTTATAGCTGTAAAAACAGCTGTTCTATTATGATTTTGTCCACCACAACTATCAACATTGAGAAAACATAATATTTTAAGTTCACCACCTCATTGTTTCATTTTCCACTTTTTTTGGGAATCTTTATAATTATGCCATGATATATTTTCCAATCATTTACAAATATGCAAATAAATGTAAGAACTATTTCCTGAGCGAAGATATGGAAAAAGATGGGTATACATGGAAATCGGATTTTGACAGACCTGGTATCGCTGTAACCACATCCAACAATTAATTTCGTAACAAAACCAGTAAAAATTGGTTATTTGAACTTATCACATAAATTTTGGAGTTATGTGAAAAAAGTGCGAACACAAGAGTTGTAGATATTCTTATCACCTACAACTTTGCCATTCAACTTTTTTCCATGAAACTTTTAGTTTTGCCGGAAATCGGAATAAACCGTTTCCACTCTTTAAAACTCCCCCCTTCTACTTCCTGACCTCGGATCGCCCGTAAATTATTTTTAATTCCACTTTTGTCACATTTTATCCATTTTCCATTGAATTTTCTCCAAAACAAGTGTGAAGTGAGCTCACTCAGGAATTTCTAAATTGTTATTTCGAGTAGATCTATAGCATAAATTATAATTTAATGTATTTCAGATTGAAATTAATTATGTACAGTGCCCATTTGGGGTCGACATAAACCAATTACCAGTGGTTTTCCGGTTTTATAATTCACTAATTAATTATGTAATAGACATCTCAAACTAATAACTCCATTCATTATTGACTTATAGCCGGCAACGGCACATTAATAAATTAAACTTTGGAATGTTTTTTAACCCTCAAGCAACGCATGTGAAAATATGGAAAAACTACTTATTCATTTCAGCTTATCATGTGTACCTCACGTTTAAGCTGTCACCAATGTTTCCTAGAAACGAATGACAATATTTAGCCAACCGTCGTATTCAGTTCGCATACATATACACTCTTGACATGGGTAATATGAACACAGCATTATTTTGCATAAAATAATGGTATCCGTCATTACACTGAAATTTTCCGCCTTCATTCTATTTTAATACACTTTCGCTACAGGGTAGGTAATAAGTTGTCAATGGAAAAACTATGTTCATTCAAAAAATAACAACCAAAAATGTTTTTCCACTACTAGCTGTGACGTTGACAATTATTGCTTCTTCTAGCCAACTGGGAAGCTGGTAATACTTTTTTCTAATATTAACCTACCCAAGTGACAATGTATGCTTATTATTGATTGAAAAAGCGCTTAAGCAGTTTATTGTTCAGTCTAAAGCTGAATATCGGTATCAAACTTATGTTGAATAAACCCTTGTTAAGCTCTTATTCACCCGAAAGTGGAGAATTTAAACAGCCATTACTGGACGTTATGGCTACCAGTCATGACTGGAGGATAGCTTCTTCAGCTCTTATTCAGTCGTAGTTCTGCCTTTATGCAGATTGTGTAGTGTAGTGTAGCTGATTTAAATTGCTGACCAAGCTTCTATGCAGATCTTGTTCAGTTCACCTTCAAAGCAAAAACACATTAATATGCATTATACATTTTAATTCCTGAATTTTATATTATTTATTCATCTCAACTACCTCGGTTACGTTCTATTATAATTGAATTTACAAATATTTTTACTTACCTTTTTTTCTTCCTTCCTTCGGTGGGGATTGAACCTGGGACCCGTGAATTATCATTTAACAATCGATTCATCTTTAGCCTCTACGCCAAACGAACACATGCTAAATGTTTGCGAATAATGGTATTTGTGAATCTACATGATACATGATACAGAAATATCAGCGATTATGTGTTTATTGAAAAAAACTAACTAATTGGAAAACAGCTTTCAATTTAATATTTGAAAAATTTAATAGAGCCCCCATTGAAAAAAGTCCAAGTTATGTCTAGTTCCACTGCTACATAAACATATTTATCTGATGGCATGTCATAATGACAACGTTATGTCACTCAATTTTGATGACGTAAGGAAGCTCATTATGGGACTAAGTACCATAATGAAATTCTATAAGGAAAACATGTAATGGTTTGATCAAAAAAGTTTATTCAAAATGCATAACTATGTACAAAAATATTTATTATAAATGGTAAAAGAACAATTACTACAATTTGTAATATTAATTCCAATGGATTCTACAGTTTTTACATCAGTAGTTGATGATTGTTGGCAAACTTGTAATCCTGTTTGGTTGTTGGCACCAAAAATTGCCATCAGATAAAATTTTGTATGTAATACGAATCATAAACAATCACTATGGTACACGCCGTGTTATCGGTAACATTCACGACTTGTACTATAATGATCGTCTTTATGATCCCTATTACATAAATAACTATTATGTCATGTATTAGAAGTACCGAACGTTCAATTGAACTTGATTGAACCTGATGATGAAAGGCCACCAGCAAGACCAAGCAACATTATTAGAGCAACTGATGTCTTCATAAATTCACCAGAACCTGATGAACTGCCACCAGCATCACCAAGCAGCATTATAAATGCAAATGCTGTCTTGAATGCAACCTTTATATATTTGCCAGTCAAGTGACATAATCAAAAACATATCCTAAAAATCGCTGAATGATATACACGACTCTCATTTCAGCGAATATCAAATGGCTGAAGTAATATATATTTCACTATCTATTTTTTGTTCACAGACTAAGTATATCTGAACAGTATTTTCAAAATGGGCTGAACTAAAAATTCTTCAGTCTGTGTTAATAAAAGCTGAACAGTGGCTCTTAACTTCACTGAAGAAGGGTTTATTCAGTGCCTACTAAGCTGACTATGAATAGCTGAGCTACAGCTGTTCAGATTTCTGTAAAAGCGCTCAACCAGCTCATGTTCAGCCATTTTTTAATAGCTGAACAATGAAATATTTGATGAACAGAAAAACGCTTTTTCAGCCTGTATTCAGCTAGTAATAAAAGGCTGAACAACACCGGATTAAGTAAGCTGAAGAAATGCTTATTCAACCCAAGTTCAGCTACATAATAAGCATATTGCTGGACAATATCTACTAAGTTGGCTGAAGAGACACTTATTCAGTATGTAGTTCAGCTCTTTGGATGCTGCTGTATAATGGCATCTATATTGTCTGATTCGGCGCTTATTCAGCTTATTATTCAAGTTAGTAGCTTAATCAGTCTTCAACACCCTCAATCAACTACTAATCAGCTTATTTTCTGAACAGGCCCAATAAATCAGCGTTCGTTGTTACTTGAGTAGATCAAATATTTATCCAGAGATAGAAGTTCTCATAGAAGTTTAACAAAAACTTGTGCAGCATTATTTTGTATACCCAGGAGATTCGTTCATAAGTTATGAAATCAAACAAATTTATTTTGTAAAATCTACATTGTAATTAAACATAAAGTGACGCGTTTCGCTAACACAGTAGCTTTTTCAAACGTCCATAGTCAAATTCTCTATGAAGTGAAAATAGACAGTCACTAGACAGTGTACTTGTCAGTCAGACGACGAGGTAGACGCATCTCGCGTTGCGTTTGTTAGTGCTGTGGTGTATAAGTATAGCTCTCACACTCAAGGTGTTGTGTTGCGATACCGCTGTCATATTTTATTATTGAAATGGTATATAATGTCAACTATTTCCAATTTTTGTCTCAAATTTGGCTGGTAGTGGAAAAAAATGTATATATCACGGTGGTGGAGACATTTCTAAACCTCACGAAGTATGTTTTGTGCATTGTACACACCAACTGATATTCAAACTACAAAAAAGTGAGAATAAAATCAGTACGGAATGTTTAATTTGAAAAAGTCTTACTCACTTAATCAACTAAAGCCAATCAATTGGATATTCAATATGAGCGATACTTTATCTGGTGACAAAAAACGGAAATATCTCTGTGTACATTATTTTATAACCCCGCTTCTCTTTGCCATAAGATTTCAATTGTTTGATTTCAATTAATATGTTACGTTTTGAGCTTTTTTATCTTTTTTCTAGTTTAATTGGTTGTTTTATTAGTATTATCTATTGGATTTATTGAAACATTATTTTAGGATTGTTTGTGTTTATATATTTTTATTGAAGTGTATCAGTGCGATTTATAATTGGAATTTGTTATGTAATTGTTTGCTGCAAAATTTGTCATTATGAAGTTGAAAAAAATCACCTATGGTATTTTTACTTTTTAGAATAAAACAAAAATCCATTCTTTTCTCCTTGGAAGTAACTCAATCCCCATCTACGTTTAAAAACAAACACGTTTGCCCTTTTCAGGGGGAAATGAATGAGAACTCAACACTTTGTTAACATCCTTTTTAGGGCGGGTTTATCAATACTCGGTTAAATATTGTAGCCTTCGGCTTAATCTTAGCTGTTGGTCAAAGTGTTTATCAACTGCCAGTTTGCATTAGCTGGCAGTCAAACTTCTCGCCAGATCACAGCATCTGTCCTTTTGCATTCAATTATACTTTTATGGTGAATGGCTACTTTTATAAGTACCTAATTGTCGCTCTGACTTAATGAAATTGGGAAATCTTTTTTGTTTTTTGAACATCCTCAAATGCAAACAACTCAACAAAGCACAACATAAACGAAATAAAAATAACAGTACCACAATTTTGACACTGACAAGTGAAATTTTCCACGATGTTGTCAGAGTGAGCTTACGGTAAAATAGAAAAATAATAACTTTCACCTCTATATTCTTGATTCAGTTTGTTATAACAAAATATGCGAATAAAATTGATAATATGTATATTTCATGTAACGGGTGATCCTCCTTACACCAAATTAAAATGAGGAATTTACACTTTGACAACATTACACTCACGTTTAAAACCAGAACAAGGTTGTCAAATGATCAATTACACTCAGCCTCCAGTTAGCTAGCTGTCGGTTATGTGGTGCATTGATAAACGCTTTCTATTGTAACCGAGACTTTGACTGGCGGCTAGAGATAGCTGAGGGCTACATAGCTCACAAATTTAACCGGGCATTGATAAACCCGACCTTAGTCCAGGGACGACACAGGAACACAACAGTAGTGATTCTTGAACTCATTATTTTAATGTGCCTACTTAATATACTCACTTTAGCAACAAACCATTTCGAAATAAATTTCAAGTTTAAATAAGACTATAATAACCTAGTCTTTATTAAATGTGAACACAAACAATCCTTAAATGTTGGGTATTAATGAAAATTGAGTGAAGCGTACGGAACTTGTACTCGCTGATGTTGACATAAATCTGTATAATTAATAAATTAACAATACTTATAAAACTACCAATATGATTAAGATAAACGAAAAACGCGAGAGGCGTCGTCTAAACTACAATCAAACAATGGAAATATTAATATAGAAGATAATTGAGGTTAACAACAATGTACAAAGATGTAGTTTTCTCATTGCCGCTCCGGAAGAAGCAAACATTTTGTTGTGGACCCTCACATTTTTATCAGTATCCTTGACCTACGAGATGTAGCTGCATCGTCCATTTCGGGAGTTATTTTTTGAAATGCATCTACTATTCGTTAAACTATTAAACATATTCTTGCACACATGCTCTGGCTATTAATTTTCTCTAAAAAGTCTAATGTTATGCCCAAGATTTAAAATTGTTAATTCGACTACAGGCTAAGGACTCAAAAAAGGTGATGGTTTTTCAAAGACGAAGCGTGGTAGAATCGTATGCTTTATCATTCTATCTTATACAAAACATAAAAAATATTGCAATAAAAAATCCAGGAGTGTATATAAAAAAATGAAAATGATGGTGACCCTGTAGAGACGAAACGTTGTAATGAAATTTATATAAAACCTTGTTTATTGTAAAGTTCTGAGTATTTTTTTAAATCTTTTATAGTGACAACGGCACATTCAAGGAACGAAAAGGACCATCTCCAGAGCTAGTCGAGATATTTCAAATTTTCCCAACCATCTTATTTTCCTTCAATGTACAAATCTTTTTCTTATTCAATCGATATTGAATCGTCAATTGAATCCAGTTAACTCAGTTTAATACACTTTTGTGAGCGCTACCCGTAGATCTGTTGTTCTCCATGACATTATCTTATTTCACCTTAAAATATATTTTTCCTAAATGCACCTATATCTCCAAGCTTCTATTATGTAGAAGAGTATGCTTTGTTCTGATGGTCCGGTATTAACAGAAACTAAAATTGTTGGTTCAACAATTCACATGTTATGTAAGCATTTAAAATTTTCGTAAAGGGTAAATAATCCATTACCGACTATTGTTTTTGTTGATGAATTTATACACAAACGCTCAAGGGCCACCGTTGTAACATTAAAAACATATGGTAATATTCACATAAAATATTCAGGTATATTCAAATCCGCTTGGTACATTACTTTTAGTATCCAATTGAAATTGAAGATTCAATTTCAATGCTCGGTTATATTTTAAGACCGAACGTTCTTTTAAATTATATTATAACTATCACAGGGAAAAATCTAAACTGTTATTATGACTTGAATGACAATCAAGAACTGATCATCAATATAATTATTCAACATACTTTTTACAGGCTTTGGACTTTTGTCTGAGTTTCCTGCAAAAACGCATAACTTCTTAATAATAAGTTCCATACAAATTCAAACAAGAAGTGACAAAACCAAATCTTCTCTTCATTATAACTAGGTGGGTAGTTCAGTTTAATCTCCTTTATTTATGTTCACCAGTTTTGATAATACCAACGGTGGTAAAATGGTGCTTACTCCTTTAAACCTCATCAACGAACTTTTAAACACTTGGGGCGTTAAATGCAGGATTGTTTTCAGAAAATATGTATACCTAATTTGCATGCATTTTATCTTCTCACTATTTTCTGATTCAGCATATTTCGCTAAAAGTAAGCGCAACCATTTCCTAGTATCTTGTTTCCATCACCTGAACTGAAGACGTCAATAAACCAGAGGCGGACAGATTAATTAATTTGTAGCGTCAGTATATAAAGGTAGCTTCATTGTAAGCTCACTTATTTTCAATTCAAGCCAACTTTAGGATCTTGAAATCATTTGAAAAAAAATATTATGTAGGTACTTCGGAAGTTGACATATATTATTGTACGTGTATACTCGGCCCTATTCGGTATCACGTTATGTTATTTGACGACTGTCGTTAAGTGTGAATTTCTGTAATATAACGATATGACCAAAAATACCGATTCTGTATCATCATAATTATGTCAACGAGAATCGTTATTTTGTCACACTTATAATTGCACAAGTGGTTTGTATTTTATCGGATAAATTTGGGTTGTTTAATAAGAAACTGTTTCCTAGCAATTTGACGAGAATAACTGTCAACTACTAAAAACACGACACCGAAGGTGGACTGTTTTTAGGATGACAGTTATTCGAGTCAAATTGCTAAAGGAAACAGTTTAGAATTTGAACAACACAAATTTACCCACTATCAATACAAACCTCGAGTGTAATTCGGCAGGACAATTTAATGAATGAGAAATTTGGAAACATATCAATGCAAACTTTATTTATGAAACATTAAAAATAAATATATTTTTATTTTAATGTACAATTATTAAAAACGCAGTAATTGAAATTCATACTAGGAACAGTGATATTGATGAACAAATGAATACGTGAAAAAACCACTAGTGTATTTGTCGCTGTAAAAGTTAAAGCTAACTTTTGCCGCTGTCAAAGTGACAATTGCACTGTGGCATATGCGATTTTTTATACATGAATTAAATTGTCATCGTTATTTTTTGAAAGTCTGTTGTTAAAATAACTGGACTAGTTTGACAGCTTGTTATGTCTCAACGATCTCGCTAAGTGAAAAAAATGTCAAGAATCTAATCAGTTTTTATTATATATTCGTGGTGATTTGTCATTTTTTGCAACCAAACATAAATAATAAATTTATTAGCAAACTGTTCCCACAAATTGTTAATTATTTTATCCTCGCATGGTTTGTTCTTCCCTCTTATTACAATAGGATGATTTTCTAAAAATTCCAACAGCATCTCATACTGTGTCCTTGTTGTTTTTCCCATTTATAATTATATTAAGTACATTTGAATGTAAACTTTCCTCGCGTTATATTGTACAAATTGCACTTCTGGCAAAGACAACCCTTGTCTCTGCTTCTGTCATGCGTTTTGATGGTATGTTATATAAGGGTTATACTCTGACGGGTCTAACGGGACCAAATCCATCTCTCTTTACATTCATTGAAGGTGTATTATTCCATCTCGCTTCGTAAGAATCAAAACTTACTTCATTTTTAACATACAATTTTAACAATATCGTTAAGGAAGCTTGATAGGTAATCACAAAACAGTTAACAATATAGTTGAATACGATCGTTATTTTAACATAACGGACCATCGTTGAAAATAACATACAAGATACGGAATATGGCCGAATATTAATAAATTGAGAGGATTATAAACCTTCGTTCAAACCCAAAACTCCGTCTGTGACTGCGTGACGGACTGCCAAGCGTAGTAATTTGATTTTCAATCACTTGAAAATATGAAAGACCCTAAACTCGTCATGATAGGGAATAAAGCTACCTACCCGATACAAAAATGAAGAAAAATAATATTCTCGATACAATTTTTATTTAGCTTGTGTGGTTCATCCTGTATTATCTGAACAATAAGTACCATTGTGACCTAAACTAGATAATCAAATAAGATAGGGCAACAGCCTTATGCTTGATTAAAAATCTTATCCATTCTTCAACTGAAACGATGTTAAAAAAAATATAAATAATAAATTTAAAATGATACAGAGTTACAGCCAACTGACGGTTTGACAACGCGCATTGCAATGGCTTCGCACTCGTCCAGCAATCAGTTCTTGATTTTCGGTGAGAGTAACAGAAATATCTGGGTAATTTCGACAGGACAGTCGGTATAAGAACTAATATCTGGCAATCATGTTATACAAAATTCAATTTAACTGTATTGAGCATTCAATTAAGAATCAAAATTGAAAACAAAAACAATAAAAACCTGAAAATACCTATTTGTTCACTCAATACGGTAATAAATTTCAAGGTTACTGAAAATGGTAACGGAAATTAAATTTTTATTTTTCAACTGGAAAAGAATATTATTCTGCTGAACTAACCGAGTTTTACATTACTTCTGCTTTATACCTGGCTCTAATATCATAATTTTATTACTTACACAAGAAAATCTTGAATGGTCGGGCACTATTATTTCACTACCACTTTATCGTAACTATCTATCAGGTAGAAGCATAGAGCCTGATAGCTGTTCGTTTTTCGACTTTATATTCATATTCCTACCTACAATTTCGGCATTAGCGGTGGTAATGGAGCTATACGCAAAATGTAATATACCGGACGGCCTTCGTTTTATTTGAAATAGTCTATATACCGGACGTCCTCTAGTCTTTGAATTTTTTGAAAATCGGAATTAGGTAGTGGATTTTCATATTATTAGATTGCAATTTGTGTATCTTAAATTACTTATAAAAATAAATAATTTATGTAATACTGGTAAACTGAAACGGTACCAGAAATTGAAGTCGGAACTGAATAACGAGTTATATGAAACTTACTTATGATCACAATATCAAAGGAAATGAAGGAAAAAAGATCCAAAACGGTTGAAAAAACATAGGTAATTCTTATAAACATTTTGTGGTTCGTTACATTACATTCTTCTATCTTAATAAAAGGTTGTAAAATAGTGTTTTTTTTTTCAGAAATAGTTTGTTCAAAGGCTTAGTTCTTCACGGCGACGCGACGTAAGTATGTTTAATGACTTATTCCAAATTTGTGATATTTTTAAAAGAGTACATTTTAAAACAATATAGGTACCCAATCTTTTTGTAGTATCAATGATCAATTTAGTTCATGAAAATATAGCTTTTTATATAAAGAGCCCTTTCAGACTGGTATACTGTATGCGATATACATAATTTAGTCCATATACATCTAGGATACTTTTGTCAGAATATAGTTTTGTGAACAAATTTTCTCAATACAAAGACAATATCAGTGCTGTACGGTGCTTTTCATAAAATGGACATTGAAGAGTGCATTATGCTATGGCATATTTTATACAAAAAAAAATATTCAAGATCCACTAATACTTTTTTTTATCTCCAAATCTCCCAGATCTTCAAGGATGATTAAATACTGTACCAAACACGTAGTTGATCCATTAAATTTCACAAAACTTCTAGGATGATTAAATTGTCACCAACTACGCAATTACTTATTAAAACGATTTCACTAAGTTGTGATAGTGTGAGTAGATAGTTTCATTTGCTGCAAATTTAGGTGATATTAACAATACAAGCCGCCCTCAGCTTATTTAGGTAATTAGCGATATATCTTCCAGTATTAATGAGGTTTTATCCACTTAACGTTCAATTTATTCCAGTAGACTTCTAAAATTAGTTCAGACCTTGGCATTCTCACCTTTTTTTATATTCACAAAATCAATTATATGCAAACCGCTCTGCTTAGCGTTGTTCTGAGCGAATCCTTGGATATTAAACTCCAATTTGAGTACCATATTTTTGGCCTGCCTTCTGGTTTCGGCGTGTTCAGTCTTCGGAGCTCTAGTCCGTTTCATCCATCTCTCTTGCTGCAACATAATTTCCCCAAAATCACTTGCTTATTCTCACCTATCTTACCAAACATCCTTGTCGTTCGCTTGATTATCTTCGTTGTTGATGTCTCGGCCATTCTTTGTTATTTATTCAGTATGTTACTGTTTCGAAGATTTCAACTTCAGGTCATCTGATTTGACGCAGTCTCAAAGATCCATAAATATTTATCATATCACTAGCATACCAGTCTGGAAAAATTATTCTCTCAGGTAATTAATTTTATTGATAACAGTCTATCAACGTCATTTGGACTATTATAATATCAGTTTTATCTTTAGCCTTGTTAATATTCCAGTGTTCTATTGTTGGTGACATCATTAAACCAAACATTGTAGACGGTAAATCTAATCTAGCATGTTAAAGTGGCCATTATAATCGTTCTCTTCGTATCCATTTCCTGGGAAATTATGAATGAGGCGAAGGTTGATGGAAACCGCATAATGGAGTTAATATTGTATGAGATGGAGGTTTCCATAATTTTTCCAGTTTGATTTAATAGGTTGATGCATTTTTGGAAGCTTCAATAATTAATTTGAAAAGTAGCTGGAGTATGTTGGATTTGATTTGAATGTAAGTCGCTTAAGAATATCCGGGGTGATCAGTAAAGAATGGGTCAGTGAATTTTCCATCCAAGTACAGCTATTTGTTTTTGCAGTGCATTCGTTATACCAAGAAAAGGTTCAATACCAATGGGGAAGCATCGCTTACCTGCATGATGATGTGTTGCTGCAGGTGCTGCCAGAAATACCGTTACGACAATATAAATACCTACATCTTTCTCCGTTGCAAAGCCATCTGTGTAGCAGGCCATTTTTGTATTAAATTGAGGTCCTCTCTTTCACGTCTATGTGTTTATTTTTATTTAACATATACTGCGTCAACCACTAGGGTTTTTGGCAGTTCAATATTAACTAACGTTACATTAAAATTACAAAAAAATTATACATATCAATGGTTTTCAGAAAATCCAATGATTTTGGTGAAATTTGGTCTCTTAGCTAACTGTGAGGTGTTGGGGATCCTATGCTGTCTTCGCCGGTCTGCAAACTGGAGACATTTTATGATGATGTGTTTAATGGACATATTTCCATTACACTGAGCACATTGAGGTGGGTCTTCTTCACTTATTATGAATTTGTGTGTATGGGCTGTGTGTCCAATATTTAGTCGGGTAGCCTTAGGTAATTTGTTTAGCTCTTGGGGTTGGTAGTGAAGTTTCTCACATTTGTCACCATTTTATGCATTTTGATATGTACCTATCTCAAGGTTCCATTTGTGTTGCTACTTATTCATAACAAAATTCTAGACAGTTACTTTGTGGTCTTGGTGAGGTATCAGCTCTGATCACAGGACTATTGCTGACTGAGTCTTGAGCTGAGATATTGGCGTCTTCGTTACCCTGTATACCGGTATGTTATGGTACCCAAAGATCTATACTACCTGTTATGACTAATTAACGGTTTTTCTCCAATATATACGACATTCTCATTATAAGGTCGATTTCCAGCTGTTGGTGTTGCTTGTTACATTTCTTACCATGTCATTGGCTAATAGGCGCTTGCCTTCCGGTAAATCGATTGGTAACTGATTTGATCTTGTCTTGTGTGTAGCCTGGTGTGTGTTCAGCAAAACTTCCAATGCGACTTATGGAGTTGTCTTCATCGATCGTTTGGCTGCAAGGCAAACTAACATTTGGAAAATACTGAGTTTTTGTATTGCGCAACCTTTCAAGTCCCATTCTATCAAAACATGCTATTATGAATCTGATGACACTAGTTTATTGCCATATAATCAGTTTTGCTGGGCTACTCCACTTTTTTGTATGGGCTTAATTCCATATCAGCTAGTAAATTATGGCTTCCAAGTATTTTGCCTATTACGCCATTGGAATTTTCACCCTGTTAAGAACAGGTAGGTAACTTGAATCTTTCCAGTATTTTTCTCCTAGTGGAAACAACTATCATCGAACAGTTAATATATCCCTTTGGCATCACCTGCTTAGGGTAGTTTTTGTCAGCTTCGAGCGAATTTACCTAAGATCAGATTTCATAAGATGGGTAATTGACCCATTCCTCTATGATCGTTCCTGATCTGTTGTAGAATCTATATTACACTCTCCAGTCTGACTCTTTTTGAATAACCAATCAGCCTCGAGACTGCACCTTTCATGTAATTCCTTGCCGGCTGCTCCTCACCGCCTAATACAAGAAACCACACATTTGCCAGGCAATAGTCGCAAGATGGTCGGCATACACTTAAGCTTACTGTATTTCGTGACTACCTAATACATTCCTATGAATAAACCACAGAAGAAGTGACTGTCTTTGCGGATAATCTTCAAATGTGACAGTATTTCCAGTGGTTTGTGATAGCATTCCCCTTTTCCAATGCCAGTTAAATGTCATTGACACAGGAAGAGTGGAGCATCCTTTTCTTTCTTGAGCTTTGGTCATCATCATTGAAACACCCCTAAATTCTATAAAAAATGCCAAATTAACTAATACATTAAGAAATACAGCGTGTATTGAATTGATTTGATTACTGATTCAATCTCCCACATCGTCCGCTACATTATTCGTCTTTATAACACTATACAGGGGAATCACGACCAACGGGATGGAGGTTTATAGAGTAATAAGTGTTAAAGAAGGATGCAGGAGTCTTTTTTCGAAAAACTTAAAAATTCTCTACCATCCAGGTGTCCGTCAAAAAAATACAGGCCGATAACATACTCGCCCACAATTCTTCCCCAAACGTTTACACTCCATCGGTGTTGGCGATCAACAGTGCGGAATAAATGTTTGATTGCTGTATCGTAATAATGAAAGTTATGTCTATTCACTAACGCATTATTGTGGAAAGTTGATTCGTCAGTAAGCAACACATTATTGAAAACATCAGGATCTTCTTCAACTTTATCCAAAGTCCATAAACAAAAATTTAAACGTTTATCATAATCCTGTTGTGTCATCTGCTGGTGTCGTTGGATATGATACGGATGGTAGCGATTTTTCTTGAGTATTGTACACACACTCATTTGACTTATTCCTAATTCACTTGAAATATTTCTATTACTGGTATTAGGATTTTCCGTAACCGACAGCAGTACATCAAATTCGTTGGCGTTGTCGCCAGTAACTGGTTTAGTTTTGGTCACCTTCTCGTATGCAACGCTACCAGTATCACGAAATCTCTTGAGCAGTCTGTCGAGATTTTCTTTCTTTGGGTACTTTTGAACATCATTTCTAGATGCTAGGAGACAATTTTCTGAACATTCCCCAATGCAAAGTATCATGTCGACTCTTTCGTTTAACGGGTACTGCTCCATTTTTTGTGGCAATAAAATTCAAAACTTACGCAAAATTGTTAAATTGTTCAGAGAGTTAACAGAGAAATGTCATAAAATGACATGTCATTATGTTAGGTATCGACGAGATTTGTATGCATTTTTTGTTTTAAATTCGATTTCCCATACGATTTGAGAAAATTGTAAAATTGCACGAAAAGTATGATAGTATGATAGGGTGTCCTATACCATTCGAAAGAGGATATTTTTGAATATGTTATCAAAATACAGGGTGTTCCATTTAAAATAAGCTCGATATTACCCATTAAAGGATCTAATAATGAAACTGAAAATTTTGAACACCCCGTAAATAGATATTAAGTACTCAATCGTGAAATACATTCAACAAATGTCTAACTATTGAGATATAGGAGAAAATTTGCTAGAATTTGTTATATCAATGAGAATTTTTTTTCGAAATGTTCACATTTTAAAAAAAGTCAGCATAACTCGGAACCCTCTGTATTTAGGTATAGGGAAGCATTATGAAGGAGTGCTTTATTTTTTGGGGGCAATCAGAAAATGCAATAAAATATAGGGTGTCCCATAAGAAAAAATATAACTTTGATACGCCACACTTTATTGGAACATCCTGTATATTTCAAAATAATTTTAAAATGTGGCATATATGAATGTACAAACTACTAAAGTGAAATACATCTTAAAACTTTCACCGCTTCGATATAAACCTCCATCCCGTTGGTCGTGATTCACCCTGTATACTATTATGCAAAATCCAGACCCCGGACTGTTTTCAACTACCTTGAACATTCCATGATAATATTATTATGTGTGAGAGGATATCCGTCGCTCTAATCAATTCGAGCTGGCATGAGTGACGTTCTCTATCGAATTAAATGAGTGGACACACAGCTGAAAAGTAAATCGCACGGCTTCCCTAGCAACATCTTAGCAACTGTCAATAGACGTCTCCATTTTATTCAAAATTTACTATTTGAAAACATTAGATATGGCCACGTTTAACTATGAAAAGCCCAAAGGGCTATGTATATGTATTGATTATAATTGAAAAATAGACTTTCGATTTTCAGAAATATAAGAATAATGATTAAACGTTAGTTCTTTAATGTGCTTCTTTCATTGGTAATAGAGTAATAAAGATGGAGTTTACCAAGCACCTCTAATTATGTAACTGTTATTTATTATGCTTCTTATGAAAAATACAAGTACAAGTAGGTCGTAGGTAAAGTATAGTACATAACTCGTGTTGTAGAGCATTTTACGCACTCACGGAATTACTTTTCCATTCGTGCGTAAAATGCTCCTTACCACACACGTTACGTAATATACTATTATTCACAAACATAAATGTAATGCTGTCATAACGTCAATGGAGGCTGGAAAGTGTCATATTACACACCTCTACTTCCCGTCCTCACTCTCCAAAATAATGTGTTCGCTAATCTATTTTAGATGAATATTTCCAATATTTAGAAATATAACACATTGATATATTCATATTATAATACCTATTTCTGGAGGGGTGCAATCTATCAATTCTTCGGAGGACATTTTTCTTGATTTATTATTCGCGAACTTAATATCCATCCGACTTTATCTGACACTTATTCATATTGGTGACAGTAGTTGTCAAATGTAATAGTTTGGGTGACTTCAGAACGGAACAAATATTTATCAATTTTGATCGGGATATAATGGTTGTAGGAAAAATAGTATCTATACAAACCTCGGTAGGAAGTTTCATTTCTGTCTCGACGCTTCACGTCTCGGTGCGTAATATACCATTTACATCATAACATTTGAAAACTTAAACTGTTTGTTGATAACTGAAACTATAAGATTAGTGGGACAATGGTTTTGAGAATAATTTTTGGAATTTCCATACAAAATGCATAAAGACTACTAATTCATGTTCCCCTCGTCCTGTTTTTCTTCTTGCCTTTCTTCCTCCCCTCCTTTCCTCGTGCCTATTCCAATGCGAGGTCATTATCCCATTCTACAGGTCTGAAATGGAAGGAGAGAGAGAGAGGTAGCTACGATTCTCCCAATCTGGTAGATGTTTTTAAAAATGAAAATGCTACTTGCTAAAAATTGCAATAAGTGGTTATTCTATTCAATGTGCAGAGCTGCACGATTCAATCAGCTTTGAATAAGCTCATTCAAATTCGAAAAATAGACTCTTGTCAATGGACTTTAGAATGCATAGCATATTTTCAGTTCCAAGAACTGATGGATTGATTGGCTTGACAGATAGGGGCCTAGAATCCTCGGTACCTCAGCTTTTAGTTTTTCCGTAACCTTAGTTGTGCCGTTTATGTTGAGAAACCAGTAGCTCTTATCAGGCTCAATAGTCTTTTTACTATGTCCTTCTTGGAGAAATCCTCCCTTGAATGATCTAGTCTATATCGCGAATGAGATAATGCTTCACAATCGAAGACAATGTGAGAGACTGCGTCATCATCAGGTAGGCTGTTCTCTCCTATATATGCCAATTGTCTACATTTGCTTCTTCAGGGTAGAGTGACCGGTGAGTATACCTTTGACTTTTTCTATCTAGCAGTTCCAAGCATATTTCGTAACGGAGAAAAAATCATACAAATTGGAAGAGGAGAAGATCACTAGAGACAATATTAATGCCAAAGTACACTTGAAACCAATTGAACCCCAACATTTGGCTTGATGAGACCCTGAATCTTTGGAAAATCAAATAATGACAGCAGATTGGAATATGGTGAACAAGGAAAAACGAACAACAGGAAACAAAAGAATAAAAAGGAGGGAAATGGAAATTATTTAAATATAAAAAAATGTCCTGGAATTTAACTGAAAATTGAAATACGGTTTTTTTTTCTCAATTTTAATTTCGGCTTTCGGTCAGAATATTCAAATTGCCTTTTTGTGATGAATTTGTTTTGAGGTTGGTAAGCTTTTAAATCATTCAAATTTTGTAACTTCTTGTTTTTCAGCGAGTACTTAAAGCGGAAACACATTTTTTTTTATTAAAAATAATTTCTTTTTCGGGCTAATAGCTTTATGTTGGCCGTAATAAACGGACCGGCTTTTATGATTTTTACCTTCGCAAGTACATAATATGTATTTCAGGAAAATTATCAACTGATGGATACTTGGATTTATAATAGAACAGTTAAGTTTTTGGCTCACTATAATCACATTCATTCAATACTACCTAATATGTATAACCGCCATCCTGTTATTTATGAAATATATTGGATTTAGGCAGCCTTTGACTGAAATGAGATGATAACAATGAAAAAAAAAGAAGAGATAGTAGCACACAAGATTTAGTTTTTGCGCAGATATTATAACTTATTGAAAAATATTTGGGAACAATAACTTCCTTCACAATTTTTATACATAAGTATTTTTTTTGGCAGAAACTAATATGTTTAGAGAGAAATGGCACGTGAAATTCAAGGGAAGCACTGAAAAACTCGGATAACAATTCCATTCCATCCGTTTCAAAATTAACGCAGTAGTGCGATAGTTTTTTGCAGCCCAATATAATTAAAATCTTCTGTACTACTGCGGATATGTAATAAAAGCAATTTTTCATCAATCTTCACAGATTTCTTTTTTTTCGTGTCTTTTTCGAACATTATTTTTGTTGTTCGCTTATCCCAGGACTATGGTTTTTACTTCTCTGAGCGCCGGTGGATAAAATAATATTTTGTATAATTTATGACACGTTCTCGCACTACAGCTTTTCTATATTACCGTTGATTTTCACTCAACGATATTACACAACGAAACAAGACGCCTGGAATCAGACAGGGAAAGGGTACATCAAAGAACCATCGCTAAAATTTACGGAGTACCCATAGAGTAGTAAGTAAGAGAGGTTTTAAAACATATGGAAGAAACTGGCACAAAGTTTGTGCGCAGCCAGTAGATCATGGCGCTTTACAGCAACTAACTGAACTAACAAACCCCTCCTCCCTCTATCCAAAAACAAAACTTTTCATTTTTATTATTATTTCAATTTGATGTTAGTCGTTGTCATTTGTGAATTTATTTATTACCAGAAATTTGTGACCTAAATCAAAACAATATCTATGTATTAGTACAGGTAATAAAGCTCAAAAAAGGTAAAACCTCGCAATTTTTTCGTCCAGCATGGATTGACTTGAAAATGGGTGAGATTTGGTTTGGATAAGTTGAATAATGATTGTTTTGAGCTTTGGAATACAATTTCATCACATTTCAACCCTTAAAAAGCAGCCTCCGTTACAGCTTAATGTAAAAAAATCACGAATCCTTAAAAATTTGGGATTATGCTCAACTCACTCTCTGCTTCATATATTATCATGTCATGCCGATGAACCCTGATTGTTTCTTAGGGGTGAAAACTACCCCTAAATGTCAAAAATTAAAAAATAGCATTATAAATCTTAACATAGGTGGTAATTGGTTTGAATTAGTAAAATGATAAATTTGTTACAGAACACGAAACATTTTGTATATATAACGCCCCACTGCCGAATAAACCGGTTTTGTGTACTATACTATACTATTGAAATTTTTCGAAATAATCGATTGGTTTTTTTTAACGTATTTCGTTCATTTTTGATGATAAAAAGTTTATTCCAAAACGATTTTGTAGGGTTTTTCAAGAAGTACAAGGATCTGTAAGTTAAATCTCTTTAGACCCTTTCGTTTTTAAATGGGGTGAGTTTAAAGGGCTAAAAAAAGGTGGTGCTCGTGCGTGAATAAACACGTTTTAAACGGCTATATCTCGTCAAATATTAACTGTACAAAAAATCTACTTACAGGAAAATTTTTGTCATAAAAAAGCTACAATTTCATTTTTTAACTTTGCTTGTACCTCTAATATTTTCGGAGTTATTTTGAAAGAAATGGTAAAAAATACAAAATTATGAAAAATAACTTTTCACTTTAAGCCATAATATTTCGAAAACTATGAATTTTAAATTGGTCAAACTTCTTGGACATATTAACCATACATGTACCTACAAAGAGAATCGCACAAGGGTAAAGATGAATTTCAATTAGGGGGGTAGTTAGGGGGTTGTTTTCACCGATTTTTTTGTATAAAAAATTCAGTACTGACATTATTTTTGTCATAATTCACTCAATTATAATGCTACAGACCTTTTTTTTAAAAGAAAAATCCAATTATGCTGTTTGAAAGAGAGTTTTCTACGAAAAATACATCATTTTTCCGGTATTTGACTTTGAATCTATCACATTTTGCATTTGGGAAAAAAAAGCTGATCATTGATGGGCCATATCTCGGTTCCTATTGGTTTTAGAGAAATTATGAGAAAAGGGCTTGGCTTGTTTTTTTAAAAGCTACCATTTTGCTTTCTACAGTTTTTTTTGATAAAATGCATAATTTTCGATAATTTATCCGCGAAAAACATATCAAAAACGTCGATTTTTCCTCTAAAAAGCGTTACTTTTAATCGCGAATAACTTAGAGAATATTGATTTTACAAAAAAATGTATGGAACATTTTTCGCTTAGAATCACTTTTTCAATCAATTCCTGTGGTTAGAATGTAATAAAACAATTTCACCCCCGAGATGGGGTGGCAACCACTCCCAAGGCTTTAGCGCTCTTCGGTACGATATAGATTTTGATCCTTGGGCTATCACCTACCTTCTGTTGAAATTTCAAGTCAATCCATGCTGGACGAAAAAATTGCCAGGTGAAATGCTTCATTCCCTGTACTATATGTAGTTGCTAGAAATATTTATATCAATGTAATTTAGGATGTTATGTAGATACCTATTACTTATGTAAAAAAGTGCTTTATAATTTTCAACACTGTATTTGTGTGCTTGCTTTGTAATATTGGTGTGTGCTTCAAGATGCCAAATTGTTTAAATGGGTACGTCAATTGAATAACTGCAAGAAAATGATACAAATAAGAAGTTTTCTTTTCAGTTTTCTGATCTAGATATTAAACGAAGTCATAAATGGTTTGAAATAATGAACTTAACTTATTAAAAATAAACGGTGTTATTTGCGTGAAGATCGCTTTCTTAAAAATAATTTTACAGACTCATTTAGATTGACAAAATTTGCACTTCCTTTCTAAACTTCAGAGTACAATTTCCATCCCAATTCAGATTCATGTAGGTATTCACTGTTTTTGTATGTTATTTTGGATATCTTATTGTATGAAAGTTTTTTTTTATTCTCCCACCGTAATTCCCTATACATTCTTATGTAATATTTGCAGCTGAATGATTTAGCACAATAATGTTATTTCTTAGTCTTTGAAGACTTGACTTGAAAGACTAAAAAACAAATATTCAAGTGCGAAATCATTCAATTTCAAATATTTTATAATATTTCGCGTATGCTGATAGCTTGAAAATTCGAAAGGCGCGCTTTGAGTGCTAGTTCGTACCAGTAGCCAAGGTAGACGCTAGTGGTAACAAAGTGCCACAAAACACTACACGCTTAACATCTCTCTTATTTATTATGTCTCCCATAGAGTAATAAATCTGTCTATCCGCCTATCCGTCTACCTACCAATCCACAACAGAAGAACAGCCAGGATCCTGGTTTGGTTTCTAAATGACCACTGTAGACTCAACAGATACATGAACAGCATCGGGTGGTTGGCAGACAAAACTATAAGTAGATTTTGCCAATAAGATGAGTCGGCATACTCACTCTGCTACTGCGAATTACTGACTGAGCAGAGGTTTTTGATGACACAAGCGGAAAAATTACCACCCTCTCGATAAATCGAGGAGGTGAGGCTAGTTATGAAAACAGGCCTGTTCAAGTATATGTAGCATCATATTAGTGTACAGTGTACAGAATCTGCACAATCTGTCATCAGATGTTTTTAGAATAGGAAGAGTTTGTTGCTAATGTTATTTTGTTGTTTATTTCTTCTCTAGATCCACCTCATTGATCAACTGAATATGTGAACTACAAAAGGTAATTTTTTGATCCAATATGTATTTCTCATTCAAACGTGTGAGAAAAAGTAGAGGACTGCTTCTTTGAACTAACGATTTTCCATCATTGGTTAGGTGGAATCTTCCTTATTGGCTCTGACTTTGTTGGTCCATTTTATTGGAGTGAGGGAAGTGAATAATTTTTGAATATGACAACAGCGCAAAGGAGAGAAAAGGGAAAAAAAGTTTTCTAGTAGAATTGAACGGACGAAGTTTAACAAAATTCAAACAAGTCCAACGCTACATCTATATCTAGGATCAGAAGTTAAGGAAGATGGCGATGAGGAGAGCAGGAAAACTAGGCTAACAAAAGGAAGAGGAGGGAGGAAAAAAAATAGTAGGAGAGTGAAAAGAAGGGCAGTATGCCATTGAATATTTATAAAGGAGACATTCATAGTGTAACAAAAAATTTAATCACACCACTCGAATATACTAGTATCACATGAAACGGTCTTAGATTTACCATGAATACATAACTGGTGTTGCTAGGAATACGATCACAATATATTTACCTAGGTTGCCAAGAACGATACCCTTGTTTTTGTTGGTTCTTTTGAAAAACATTTTAACAACGAATGAATCATTCATCAACTGTTTTACATACAAATAGAATATAGAGCCTAACCACAAAGATATTTACTTTGAAGCAATTTCATATGGAGTCGTTGTGGTATCATTATAAAAACAATTTAATATTTCAATGATAATGAATATTTCAAACAAATAGGAAAATTATGCCATAATCCAATAGACCATTTTGTAACTGCGAATATTCGTACTTTGTGGCACAAAGTACATAAAACTCAAGTGAAAATTGGGTGATAATGAGTTCGCGAAATCTGAATATTCAATAAAATGTAAAATTATATAGGGAGTTATGAAAATGGAAGGGTAGGTAGTGTTAATTGAACCATATAAGTTAAGTGCTAAGTTACACATATAAACTTATGTAGTTACCAGATCAACGAAAGGAGTAGAAGGTGCTGTCTCCCACTGTGTTATAAAGATATTTTGAGAAACATTTTGGTTTAATCATGGATGTCCTATAGAGCTTATGGGTATGAGACCAGCAAACATGTACCAACAAAACTTTACGAACTCAACAAACTGACAAAATTTTCCCTCTAATGCAGCTTCCAGATAATGCTAAATCACCTTGAATAGTTTTCTGTTCGGCTCCGAAGGAGAGAGGTTGAAAATCTTGTGACAGGTTGGTTCAATTATAACTGCAAGGCTTCCAGTTGATCTTATTTTCAATAACTTTAATTTAACGGTTTTCTCAAATCTGCTCTGTTAGTCGCACTAATTTCAGTGATTGAAATTTTTTTCCTTTTGCCTGATGACTGATTAATCGGTAGTTAAATTGTGTCCTCCAGTTTTAACGACAATACAATAATTATGTAGTTATAATCAAAATAATTGTTAATCCAAAATTACTTTTTTCACAGCATGGATATCACCCGTTTCACTGTTGAATTATAATAAACTTAATTCAGGAAATCCTTTATCACAAAAGAGTGGATTGAATTTTGGGGAAATTAGTTTTGAACGAGAGGGTTTCTCAAGTAGAATGTTGATAGACATTTCAGAATTTTATTTTTGCGTCAGGCCATTGCCCTAGAAAAAAATAGTGTAATGTAGGATGGTATAGTAATATTTGCTCATAGTTGTATTTACTAAAACTCAAAATTTCATAAAGACTGAACTGGTTGAATAATAGTTAAATTTTTAATTTGAAAAGTACTCTGTGAAAGAAATTATCAATATCTTGAACAGTATATTGTACTGCATTGCTGATGATTTCTATTTTATATTCAAATTTATTCTTTAATTATAAGACAGGAGTGAAAAGTGAGAAGTCGGGAAAAATGGGTGGACTTACTCGATGAGTTTTGGGAGGATTAAACCAATTAAAAATATCCAGGACGTGTTGCTATAGTCTCAGGTGTCACTGACTATTTCACTAACTATTTCAAACATTGAAAATGAGCTGTTGCAAATATTAAATGGAGAATATTAATAACTTTGTACTTCAAAAGAAAAAAAGCATCAAAGCAAGCAAAGACTGAATAATTATGCTGAAGGAATCCTGAGAAAATATATTTCGAGTAACAAATTGACCTACAAGAAAATAACGTTGTGTTATGGGTTATGGAATATTTCATAACTCAGGACGAATGAATGTTATCAAATTGGTTGTACTAATACTAGGTATCTAATTTTTATTGGCATTACATTAATGAATGTCAAAAATGAGAAATAGGAAATACTCGTGGTTAAAGAATATCTCCATAATGCGCCTTTCCATTAGATATTAGACACTTCTTAGACAAGTTTTTACACGTATCCGTATCCGTATTCAGTTACGTTGACGTGAAGAAATTGTCAAGAAAACCTTTTTAGCAGAAAACGTATCGTTTCGTTCTGTTTTTAATTGTAAAACCTCAAAGTTTCTCTATTTCACCTTTTTATATTTTTGTAAAACGTAAAATGGGGGCGATATTGAATAATCCATTGCTGCTAGTTGAGGAAGATTATGTAATATAGCACTAATAGCACGGAATACTAATTTTGGTCGGGATACGGATACGTTTAAGTATGCGGAGTAGGGTACGTAACAATACGTTCAACGCATCGTATCGGCTGAGACGTAACGGGTCTACACATGCGCAGTTCGTTACGGATACGGATAGGTCAGAAATTTAAGATAAGCTAAAAGTCTCCATTCAAATCCCAATGAAATATTTTAATTTGGAAGCTTACTGATAATTTTTCACTTCGTAAGAACTGTGCTTGAAATATAAAGGACACAGAAATAAATGTAGATATTAAATATATTATAGTTATTTGAGCGCTCATTTAACCTTGTAAAAAATTACGTCACCTAGCCTGGAATAACCTTGCCAATAGTGCATCAAAGTCCAAAGCGAACAGTTTTGTTTTTGCGGTGGGATTGATTAATTTTCAGAATTTTCTTGTGCGTTTTTTTGTGAATTTGATATTACGTATATTAAATCAGTATCTTCTCAAAATAAACCAAATAACAGGAATAAAGAAAAGTATTCCAATTATCGAAGTCAATTTTGGGTTAGTTGTCAAGGAAACAGCTTCGCAAAGTTTTACTAAAATACTGGTCTATCGTTTTCAAGGGGTAGTTCATATTAATATCAATGGGTAGGTATATAGCATATGAAAGTATTGGGATTGGAATAGTGGTATGCAGTTGACCCGATACCTACTTGGAAATTACTTTTCAAAGAGACGACCGTTTACTGAGAAGCAATTGTTACTTACCAACTTACCAATCACACACCAAAATTGTCAGTTATATCTTGCAGATATAACACTTTCATTGAAAATTGTAATTCAATGCTTTTTGTGGCATATAGCCAGGGAAAAAGTTGCTGCTTCTTGGTGAAAGGTCTGCTCTTTGAAAGGTAATTCTCAAATTCAAAAGATCTTATAATGGTATTATGGCCATTTGCGCGGACTTTTCTTAAGCTTTACTTAAATTAAGTAATGATTGAAAATTAAGGTATGATTAAAATGTAATTATTTGCACCGACTGAACTTAAACCCATCCTTGGCAAAGTGATGGAACACACTGGCGACGTTGCATTGCTTAGTAATTTTCGTGTCATTTCAAATAAAATTGGTACTAGTGCACTTGCCCCCCGACCCAAAACTAACCTATAAAAAAGTAAATGTCACGTAAATCTGTGACGTAAATGTAGTAAATGTTTGTTACGATTAGCAATTGGCAGCAAAAATTTATTTATTTCTAAACCATTAACCATCTTGTTTATCAAATTATCGCAGCACATGATGAATACTGGAAAAACGTCCTCCAAACGCGTTCGATCATCAAATTTTTCGGCATCGGAAAAAGTTGCTTTATCAAACCTTATACGCAAATACAAAGATGTACTAGAGAACAAAAAAACTGTCTTTGTTACAAATAATAAGAAGAAAGCATCGACTTGGCTACTCTAAACGATGCTCGATTAGGACAAGAACGTCAAGAACTGTCTCCTTGTACAACTATTATTTTTGACATTCACTGATAACAGGCTTCTCCAAAATGACTATGACTTACAGGGAACTGTAATTGTGAAAATAATTTTCCACTTCCACCAAATAAACTCACATGTAATATACCGAATTACCCAATCAAATAGTATTTCTTGAAATATTTCCTTTTCCAACATTATATATCTTCAGAAAATCTATCTGAGCTCTACTAGAGCTTTACAATAGTCACCTCTTTTCTTTTTTCCAGCTTTGCTCATTTCTTCCAATATTAAATTGGAGCTGATAGGGCTCCGGCCTCAAAAGGGTTTTCCCCCTTAGCTAGTACATCTGCTATTCGATTTCCTTCTATTCCTAGAATTCCCAGTGAGGTGACCATTTTACTCTTTTCCAGTTTATCGAGCTAGCCTAGGCATCCCCACACCATTTTGAAACTGATTACACAAGAGCTCAGTGCTTTAATGGCTGCTGGACTATCCGACATTATGATAATCCTTCGCCTTCTATATCCTTTGTCAGTATTGAACTGGCCAGACTTTCTTATGGCGTGAATTTTCACTTGAAATATACTTGGGTTAATACCAAGCTCTCAGAGTGCTTGGTTCCTGTCCCGTACACTCCCATCCTCGTTCCTTCTTTCGCTTTTGAGCCGACTGTGTACCATTGAATGGCATATTCTTCAAGTCTGGTAATAGTTTTTGGTTCCCATTTCCGCTTGTTGCTCAATGCTGTAACAAATTTTCTTGAAATGATATACTTTTTCATTATAAGTACCATCTTAGGGCATGTCCCAGGTTTTCTGATTTGTAAGAAGTGAGGAGGTGGTTTTTTTCAAATTATTTTCATGGAATGGTGGGGTTATTGAAGACATATCTTCTTTGTATATATTCTCCTTATCGTATTTGTTCCATAGGATATTATTAGCTAGAGTCAGACATAAATACTTGTCTCCATTCAAACCCGCTCCCCTCACATTTGATGGATTTGAGTTTAATTTTTTTAGTGAAGGCTGTTCGGATAGATTTGGTGAGGTTGATGTTAAGTCCCACTTGCCCACACCAGCTGTGTAGTATATGAGATAACAAAATAAATGCATATTCGGTAAAAAGACAACACTCAGTACGTCTTTGCTGCTGGGGGTTTCTACTGCTGGCGATTTATATGTTGGATCCAAATAAAGTGTACTGCAATAATTGTGTAATACATAAAATGTTCATTTTGCAGTTTTCTCTTAATACAAATAGTGAATTTTAAATGCTCCATAATTTTCATTTGATCTTTTTATGAATATATCCCAGGTGTAGAAATGCCTCGCTATTACATCTTAGGTTAAATTTTCCAAGCAGTTATCTAATACCTTATCCTTCCTGATTATTAAGGCAAACTCAAAAAACTTTGCTACAATGATAATTGAAAGTGCAGGTCTCGTGAATTTCCCAACCATTATTCCAACACTTATGTTTTCCAAGATTAAACTGAGCTTTGAAAACATCTGCTACTTGTGATGGAAAATTAGGATTCAAAATAAAATTTCCTTTATTTTCTGTTTTTACCAACTTTCCAAATGCCTTATGCTTTTTAAACTAATAAAAGACCTTTTAGAACAATTCTTAATATAACTGGACCGTAACTTTTACAGTTTCAAATGTAAAGTCTACTTTTCTGTTCTTTGTTGAAATAGTTCGTGGGAAGGGTTCCTATCAACTTAATTCGTTGCTGGAGGTCTTAATTGTAAATAATTAAAACTACACACAGAAAAATGTTCTCACGAAACCTCACCGAAACATTCCAAATTTTGGAATAGGTCTGAAGCCAGCGACTCCCCACGCTAGTCATGCCAAGTTTCTCAACAGCTCGGAAAAAACTTGGCAAGTACTTGTACCTACTTGTGATAAAACTTATGAGTTCCAATGAGTACTTGAGAATGCTTTCGTTACACTAAGTTTTGGTTATCGTCCCATTCGAAAAAAGGTTTCTTATCCAAACCAGCATTTTTGGGCGACGACCCAGCACTGTAGTGGAACGCGTTCAATGCGATAATTACAGTCAAGCAAGGTCGGACATGGTTAGTACTTGGATGGGTGACGACCATGTCAGGGAAAACCATAGTATAGGGCCCGTACAGCCTGCAGCGGACTAGCATATCACAGCTCGCAGGCATTATACCAATGAGCACGAGGTATAATGTAGATATGCCGTCTTTCGGAGGAGACGTAAAACCGAGGTCCCGAGTCCATGGATGTTGGGCTCGTTAAAGAACGCTACCACTGGTTGGAACACTAGTGGGTTCGCCAAAATTTCCGGTTAGGGGTAGAGTGCTCCCGGCGTCGGTGATTAGCCTCAGTCGCAGAAATAGACCGACGTTAAATAACAGAATAAAAAAAAAAAACCAGCACTTTTTTTTCACCGCTTTCTAGTTTTCTTTTATGGTTATAGAATGTGGCAACAAGGCAACAATTGCTGGTATTCCATCGAATTGGGACAGTCTTCAAGATTATCAATTCTAAGTATATGATCTGATCAGTACCACACACTCTAACAAAAGGGCCTTAAGTATTTTAATCCCAGATAGATTACATCCTTAAGTTAAATTTCCATTGAGGACAATCTGTGAAAGAATGAGTTCAGATACATCTCCAATGAGTAAAAACGCAGTTCCCAGCATCAGTAGTATGTGTCGTTCAGTAGACAATCACTATCACAATCGATTCATCTTCTTCTTAACCAAAATGAGACTCAGTGATTCCAACTTGTCGTATTATGCCTAGATGATAGTTTAGCCGGCAGTTCCGGTAAGGTTATTAACTGATCCCTCCCAGGTCTGGTACCCCAATTCAGTTAACAGCTGCTTTGCACTAATAGGGATTCATAGTATTGACCTTTTCTTCCTGTTAAGCTAGTCCACTACGTCTCCTGAATCACACCAGAATCGATATCAGAGCAGCCTTATTGATTCCCCACACCAGGATGTCAGAAAGAAAATTCATCCATCTGTAGACTCC
>CAJUYI010000127.1:50846-100087 GCA_910591695.1 Galerucella pusilla
AATTATTATATATAATGGTACGGTACCCTTCATGAGGGAGTCCGACTGGCAACATCTACTTATAACAGCATCGTATATTTAAAAAGGGAAACCGTAGCATTATACAAATTGGACATTCAAGAACTGTACGTTTACCACAAAAAAATTAGTGGAAACATAAAATTGAATTGTTAAATTTTCAATTTGAAGTTATATTACAGTTTATAGAACTTTTTATTTTCTATATTTTTTCTTAAGTGGGTCGTAGAAAAAATATGCTATTCCACTCGTGTGTATTGTCCATAGCGCACTTGAACTTCGTCCTCGTGCGATATGGCCATCATATCCACACTAGTTGCACAAACTAATGTTTCTATCAAAATATGCCCTTTTACATTTGAAAACAACCTGCCAAATGTCAAATCAATTTATCCCTCCATTTTTAAGTTATCGATTTAAAGCATTCAAGTTTTCAAAATTTCAACACCCTGTATTTCGAAAAGTAAATGTGCTAGACCCCTTAATCCTCATATCATTTTGTCCAATTTTACAATCTACATGCTAAAGTTGTAATTACCCTTAACGATCGAGATGCTTATACCATTTTTTGCGCGATGGTATTGAAATATATTCCGAATAAAATAATTCAACTTAAAATATATTTTGCATTTTGGTGAAATTGTTTTCATGCTATTTATCACTTTTCAACGTCTGAACGGTAAGTAAATCACTTACCGACGTGTTAAACTTAGAGACCAGTAAACACAACCTACCGTCCTGACAACCGATGCTGTAAATAAAAAAAAAAGATCAATCGCGCAAAAAAAAATATGGAAATAATAGTACAAATTTATCCGAACAAATTCAAGTAGATCACCAGCACTGCGAATACCAGCTTTGCATGGAGTTTTAATATAGCATCGGTGGTTCACTGGTAGAATGCTCGCCTTCCACGCGGGCGGCCCGGGTTCGATTCCCGGCCGAAGCATTTGTATCGCTGCTTGGTGAACGAGAGAGACTTAGGAGAGAGCACACGCACGCAAGCAAAGCACATAACTAAGCAACGTAACATAACGTAACGTAACGGTCAGATCTTTTGCGTCGCGACCTTCGGTCGCTCAAACATAACCTGATGTGAAGAACTAAAGTTCCAAAAAATCTGGAGAATGGTTGAAATATTACCATTCACGTTGAGCTATTAGAATTGGAGCTTGCTCCTCTGAAATATATTGAGTCTCCAACTATGTACTGAGTGATAGAACTGAAAGAACTTATACATTGAGACATGAAGGAGTAGCTGAACGATATGCACAATAAGTCGCGGAGAATATTCAATTAATTTATTGAGGAAACTTCAATGGAAATTTTAAAAAATCATGGAATTTATTCAAAAAACCAGTGAGCGAATCAGCAAAACAAGTAGATATGTGGTATATGTAGAGTGACTAACAGCAAAAAATTAACATAATAATGGATTGACCGAATGAAAGTAGGAATTGGAAAGGAAAAATTCGTGTGACAATATTAATGCAAAATTATTGTGAAAGAGATAGAGTAGCAGGAGCCAAAAGAAAAAGTTAATTAGTGAAAACTTGAGGTCGGAGGCTTTTATAACTACAGAGGAAGTAAGACAAGTAGATGAATTGTCCTTTGCTTTTCAATATATTCATGGATAATACGATAGTACTATATGCATTAAGACTTGGAAGCAGTGAAAATACCTGAGAGAGTATCAAATGATATAGATCTTATGACAGAACACCCTTAAATTTTGGACACCTGGAACAATACTAGAGAATGAACTTAGAGAAGTCTGATTTCATGGCAGTTGAACAACAAACAGTAGTTGACATAGAAATCAAAGATCAGAAAATTGGAACAGTGAATCCATTCAAGTGTCTATGAAACAATGAGTGGCAAGAGTGATAACGAGAGAGGGTGTCACGGGGAAAATCTCTAATGAAACAGGAGTAAGACAGGGAGACGCCCTATATACCAACATTGCTTTAGACGGACCAGTAAGGCAGACTGAAATGAATCGAAGAATTGCGCAAGCAAGTAGTAGCACATGCCGATGATAAAGCGTTAATGGCAACAGACAAGAGAAGCATGGAAAACGCATTGTCAACTCTCATCAGAGAAGCAGGGAAAAAAGGAATACAAATTAACGAAGATAAGACAAAATACCTTATATGCTCAAGAGAAGAGAAACCGAACATAAAAGATTTTTAAGAATAAGGAAAAATTGCTTAGAAAAAGTATCACTCTTTAAATACCTAGGGGTTATTATCACCAGCAATAACAATCGAAGCGAGGAAATAACCCAGCAAATACTGTTTTGGAGTACAGAAAAATACTGAAAGATGGAAATTTGAGTGAACAAACAAGGCTGAATAGAGCGGCATTACGCCCAATTGTAACATATGCAGCGGAAGCCATGTGCCTTACAGCCAAGGATATAAAAAAACTGAAAATATTTGGGAGGAAAATCATACGAAGAATTAACGGACCCAAAAGAATAGACAACAAGTAGTACAGGAGCCTATACAATGATGAGTTGGAGATATTCTAGAAGGAGATGTCGTTAATGTAGTTGATGAACAAAGACTATGGTAGTGGGGACACATTCACCTCAGATGCCCGGAGGAGCTAATAAGAAAAATCACTGCTTAGACACAACAAACAACAAGACCAAGGGAAAGGCCAAAAGAAAAATTGAGGAATCAAGTATTGTATGCAAGGCAAAAAAACACAAAACACTTTGAAGAAAAAGAGATCTCAGATAACAAGGCGGAGTGATTCACCGCAATAAAGGAATCCAAGAGCTTCAAGATGGAGCACTAATAATTTCTACAGAAATGTAAAGGCCAATATATGAGTCTATTGAAGTATCTTGGAACATGAATCGAAAACACAGGTAATGAGAATGCAGAGTTCAACAAAAACAACAACGGAAACATACTACAGTATAAATCGTAGTTTTATCAATAAAAAAAGAATTTTCAAGGAGGACAAAGCTAAATGTTTACACAAAGCAATTTATAAACCTATATTGGAATACGGCTGTGAAACATTGACACTTACAAATTAAAAAAAGTGCATTGCAGGCTGCCAATAAAGAATATCTTACGCGGGGGTAAGAGGTAACACAAAGATGTATAAGATGACAAATGTGGCCAATTCCAACAAGATCGAAATGTCACTTATGGAGCTCATTGAGCAAAGATTACTGAGTTGGTGGGGTCATTTACAAAGGGTGAAATATTCATGACCAGTTAAGAGAGTTGAAAGAGGAAGAAAAGAAGCCTAAATAAGCATCGTGGGATGAGTGAATTGGAAGATATATTGTAATAACAAGCAAAAAACTATGAGATCAGAAATATCTTCTTTTAACCGATTCACCACAAATCACCACAAATCTAATCAACATACAATTTCCGAGTGGCCACCATCAATTCATCACTTTTTATGTGAACAATTACTAAGCAGTCGGGAGACCCCCTGTCTAGGCAAGAGATTGGCGAATTAACGCTTTCTCCAACATCCAGCTAGTGAGCATTGGTGAACAAATGAAAAAAGCGCTTAATGGCGTGAGTGTAGAATCCGATTATTCGATCTTTTGGAGTGAAAAATTTCCCAAACAGTCGTGTTGAAACCGAAATATTGAAACAAAGAGCCCTATTTCCTTGACTATACTTCACTGTACATAGATTCTGAAATACCATCGGTATATCTCAGAGTGATACTCTCGGTATATTCCAACAGTAACTTTTAATTACGTTTGCTTAAGTTGTGATTGGCGAAAATTTAATTAAACCTAATTGACATTGTACGTTAGAGCTTTCATTCCAAACAATTGCCGTTGGCTTCGATTATTTACACAGATCGAAGAAGCGATGCAGGTACATTGACCTACTTCGATTATAACAATAGCAAGATCCACCCTTCGGAAGCTTAATCTTTTCTTTAATTTGGAATCATGGGAAGTCCATTGGATACAGTTATAACAAAGCCAAAGTAATCCACAACTGAACTCATCAAATTCGAAAGCATTAAACTGATTAAAATGTCAGTGTTGCCAGTTTGCCCTATTGTTTCGTGACATTTTTTGTATGTTACGCTGCATCAATTTAATTAGTCCTAATCGATTTATCCTGCAAAAATATTCTGTGGAAGACATAGATATGTTTTGAAGAACATTATGTAACGAGTGAATTATGTTTTTTCTTATTTGGGGAGAATGAAGATTTATATGTGAATGATGTATACCCAGAAGATTGCCGTTAATATATTTGCTGTTTTAAATTACCCGAGATAGAATTATTTGGATAAAAATGCGATTAGTTGAAAATTGACTGATGACAGTGATGATCATAATCTATGGGTTAGGTGGTGAGAAGCGGAAACAGACAGTGTACGTGTCAGTCAGATGACGGGGTAAGAAATCAGCTTGAACGATTAGAGTGTTTCCTACCAATTTGTAGATCGACACTATAAAAATTTGATTTTGCCATTGAAATATGTTATTAATTTTACATTGATTGCAGTAGAACATGGATCAAGGAATGTTTTTACCTTCAATACTATTACCAGTGGAATTTTGAAATCTTCTGTTGATGGAACCTGGTAGCTGACCTTAACCAACAGAATAAGGATTACCGGTGCCTCAACCACTAGAAACCAGAACATGTGTACATAATATACGAATTGCACAAATTAGGGTAATAGTTTCCTCGATCGTGAGCGGGGAACAAGGAGTGAGCTCTTGGTGGTTCTCATGGTGCGTTTGAGATCGCTATGGTGAAAAGTTTTGTGAACGCTGTGGTGTGAAGTGCAAAGTATATATCAAATGTTTCATGAACGCCTACTTTGTATCCAAGTTCAACTCTTACACTTAGTGCGTTGTGTCTTAAATTTAGCTAGTAGTGGAAAAAGTTGTGTATACACCTCGGTAGTGGAGACATTCATAAACATTGCTCTATATTTTGTTGCTCGGTCAATAATAATAGCCTTCACCTTCTTTGTGTATAATACACTATTGGAGCAGTGACTATACTGTGAAGTTTTTGAAAGCTATTCGTTTTTTATCACAATAGTGAAGATTTGCTATTCCAGCCATTAACTCTTAATCATTTTCTACTTTAAAATGGTTAGATAAGAGGTTTAAATAGCTCGACATTCCATGGGTTGAATTGATTTGTCTGGGTTTCTGTCTGGAACTGAGTTTTTCCCGAGAAGCGGACTATTCATTTAACCTTATTTATAGTATTAGGGCTTCGCAACTTCCAAACTCCCTAACTTTCGTAGATGTCTCATCCAAGTTGATTACGACCTATGTGGTTTATTGTGCGATTCAAGATTGCAAAGTCAATTCCAGAGATAGAGCTGGGTCAAAAACTTATATCAGAAAACTAACAAACAATTTGTGGATATTGAACTTTTCAAGAAAGTCACAAAACTGGAAAAGTGAACTTCTGTACCTGTACAGAGACTCTTACGACCAGAAAATTATGAATTTTACAGAATAAAATGTTGATTGATTGGTAATAATCAATAGTTTTCCTGTCCTGTTTTTTTCAATGCAACCCAAAAAAAGTACTGTTCTCTCAAATTTTTTTCAATCAGATTCATAAAAAAGCAGGTAAGCTTAATTGATATTATTTATTAGTAGCCTTTTTTCAAATGTATTCGCCCCCTTTTGCCTGTCAGCCTTCAAAACACCCCGCTTCGGTTATAAAGTAGTCCACCATGTATCTAGGGTATAAAAACACAATGATGTATTATTGGCTTCACTCTCTAGTATATTAAGTATCAAGTGTAATTGCGGAACTAGCCAAACGTTACACCCATGCTCAATCCCTTAAGAGATGGAATGGAATCAAAGGATGCAGTCTTGCCAGGATCACCCTGCGACCCTGGAAAGCTGGCGCCGAAGAAATATTTGGCGATGACCAGGAAAAACCTACGTTTAACAGTAGGATTTCTGACTGGTCACTGTCAACTAAGGAAACACCTCCATACTATAGGGCTAGTGGACACACCTCTATGCAGGATGTGTGAACAGGAAGATGAAACTGTCAGGCATGTCTTATGCGAGTGTCCGGAGTTATCGTCAATAAGAGAGTGTGTGTTCGGTGAGTCTTGGCCTACACCTGCCGATATAAAGGAGATGTCTCCCAGTGACCTGTACACCTTCCTGAGAAGGACAGGATGGACAATGACCTAGGAAGACAACTCCTCGGGAGGATGTACAATGGGTTACATGTAGCCTAAGTGCTGTGAGCCTACACACTCACCCTCCCCACTCTACAGATACAGATACAGAAGTATCAAGTGTCCAAAACGTTACTCCAGTCACGAGTTTCCTGAGGCAAACAAAACAAATACAGCTGTGTTGTCTGTAGCCTGAAAATAGTCTTTTTTGGGCAGCCATGTGGCCGCAAAAAAATTTGATTTCTCCCTTTCGTCGATTGTGAAAACTTGTTCTTCTCGTTAGTTTTGGTTTCTGGCACCTGGTTCATTAAAAAAGTTTCATTTGGTGTCTTCTTTATCATCGAGTATCAAGCCCACAGAGAGCTCTAAGAAAATCTTCAGAATGGATCATTAAAGTACTCCAGAATCACAATTTCTTCAATGTTTCCCACAGCATTTTATGACATCCATTCAAAAATGGGTCATTTTATTTATCGCATAAGTCTCTACATCTTCTCTGTAACAGGTTTTGCATTGCCCTTTTGGCCTTCTTTGCAATTTTGTCGAGAATTCTCCTAAGTCTTGTTCTCATTTTTGACTTTAAAGCATTTTCACACTTATCCAAAAAAAATATTTTTTTACGTTTATGCAAAAACATAACTTAATTGGACCCTATTCAGTGGAAAACTAGTTCTTTATTACTATAGTGGAAATAGTTATTTTCCTAACAAGTGCAGAAAGTGATACTTTCCGCACGCGACTGCAGTTGACCCGAACGACGCGAAGCGGAGTTCGGGCAAGCGGTCAAGGGCGGGAAAGACACTTTACGCATGAGTGAGGAACATTATTTTTTCTACTACCGTATATATTTATATATATTTATATTTCAAAATTTATTTTATTTTAACATACATATAAAAAACTTGGACCAAAAACTATTATTATTATTATCAATTATTATTATAAATATTAATATTAGAAACACAATTTGTTGCATTCTGTGAATTACTTGAAATTGCCGGTACAGTGGAGTTATTTGGTGTTAACTGGTGAGTGAATGACGTTGATGGGGATGCTCCGCTCTGACATTGCTGTCACTGTCAATCAAGTTGGCAACACGTTAAGTTTCCCCTATGCTTGGACGAGTCGCAGCAACAAACCATCTATATGCTGATTTCACTTTTTCTCGCAGCGATTTTTCCCAGCAACAAGTCGCTGCGATTTGAAGCAACGTGAAAAATGAACTTTAGAAAGACATTTTTGGCTTTTGCATGAACGTAGGATAAAAATTGTATGTGACGTGTGCTAAAGTTGTTTATTGCACTTGTTGCATGAATAACCATTATTGGCGACGACCCAGCATTGTAGAGGAACACGTTTTATGCGATAATTACAGTCAAGCAGTATCGAACATGGTTAGTACTTGGATGGGTGACCATGCCAGGGAAAACCATCGTATAGGGCCCGTACAGCCTGGAGCGGACTAGCATATCACAGCTCGCGGGCATTATACCAATGAGCACGAGGTATAATGTAGATTTGCCGTCTTTCGGAGGAGACGTAAGACCGAGGTCCCGAGTTCATGTATATTGGGCTCGTTAAAGAACGCTACCACTGGTTGGAACATTAGTGGGCTCGCCAAAATTTCCGGTTATGGGTAGAGTGCTCCCGGCGTCGGTGATTAGCCACAAGTCGCAGAAATAGACCGACGTTAAATAACAGAATGAAAAAAATAAAATTATTTAAAACGAACTGCTATGACATAAAAGTTTATATGCACTACGGATACTAATAGATATATATACCCTCGAGCACTTACGAGGCTGTCGCCATCGGGGCATAATCATCATTCTACTTTGTACCCTAGATACTTACATAAATCAACATTGCGTGTAATGGTGCCTTTTTGGAGACTTGTCACAAATAATGTGTGCTATTTTGATCTCATCCTGATAGAGTTCCATTTCTACTACCTATATTATTCCTTGGAAGCTGCTAATAAACTTCGGTACTCGGAAAAATCTTTTCACTTTATTTAAATTTTAATTCTTGAATTATTATTATTATCCAATGTCCAACTCAAGATTCACTGATCTTGTGAATATTTATTCACTCTCAAAAATACAATGCACTCTTCAAGTTGGAAAACATAAACTGAATATTTGATTGCAAAAGAAATGTGACCATTTCTCATAATTAAAGCAGGTACTGGTATATCTTAAACTTTGAGATTACAAGTTAATTATATACAGCCCTGCTGACAAGAATTTAAAACGAATAAAGAGAAAGCCATGATCTGGGAGGATGGAGGAAATTTCATTTTGCATATTTTAGAGCAAATGTCAAATATTTTTAGCGTCAGCTCTAAGCGTACGGCATTCATCTCGAATTTTTTCGGAATGGTAACAAAGTTCAAGTGATGTATCATGGAGGAGGTTATTTTTCCACTTTCCAAGAAAATACCAATGAAATTATAATGAAGATTCAACAAAAATATAAAGAAAAAATGAATGTCCCACAGATAAAAATCGGTTGTTGTCAAGTCTTTGATAATGTGGAGAAGCGCCATCTTGTTGGAAGTATACGCTTATATTGAGAAATAATTAATTTATTTCAGGTGAAGCTTTATTTTATCATCATCATTATCATCGGTAAGAGTACTTCAATTAAAAAATGACCTATCAAATGGTTTTCCACTAAACATCTGAAGTTTTATTTTCATTTGTTGTACTTTTTGGTCTACCAGACTTTGGAATGTACTTCACACTACTAGCTCCATCACATTTTTTCACATTTATTCCATTATCGTAGATCTATTTATAGGAGGGCATGTAGGATTTGAATGGTTTAAACAATGAGCTGCTAAGTTATGGCAACGTTCGCGATAACCATATCCAACTAACATCAAGATTTTGATTTATTGGTGTCATTATTCTGAATAACCTCCAAACTTCGTGCTTACTTGGATTTGGTATCAGTTTTGACAATTTTACTTGAAAAACGATGTGCCTATATTTGTTTTTTGTTTAATTTTGAAAACCTACAGCCATATTGTTAGTGCAGTGGAATTTGATTGAGAATAATAAAATTGATATTTCATAAGTATTTTTTTGCTATAATGTTCGAAAAAAGAAAGAGCTTTTTTGTGATACGACACTCGGCCTAGGTTGCCAGTTCAAAAAATTAAAGGCAGTACGCTAAACGCTCACGTCGAAAACATTTGATATATACACGGTGATCATTTGAATTCCGACACATTTTATGAGCCCATAACTTGGAAACCGTTTAAGATATCGGTTTTGACTGAACGGCTTCAGGAATCAAGGAATTTTTTTCACGCTGTTGCCAATTTTGTATTTTTTCCTTAGACTTGCAGGAAAAAACTTGGGTTTTTTGGAGATCAATAGCTTAGACATTTTAAATGGAACACCCTGTATGTTTTTGTACCGTCGGATGAGCTGAAGCTTCTACTTTTCACAAATATATGGTTTTATAGCAATTCAAGGTGTTCTTAAGGAGCAGATTATCTTTAAAAGATAGACTGCAATTCGTTGACTACAGTAATTCCGTATATTTTTGTCACCGCATAACTTCTTAACTAGTCATGACATCGAGAAGCTAAACATGAGAAATCATGAGAAACGTAATAGAAAATATTCAATCACAAATATTGAGAGATTTTTTATTAAATATGGTTTTAAATGAAACTAACTGTTTTTAAATGACTCCACAATATATTTGTAAAAATGTGTAAATTGCAAGTAAATTGACAATTGTTTCGATATAAATATCATCGTCAGAATGACAGAAGTAACTTCTAACAGTTAGTTTCATTTAAAACCATATGATGAGTAGATTCCACGAAGTGAGGGTTTATACAGTTAACTTTTTATAAAATCTTCAACTACGCTTGCATAAATGTATTAACATGAATGGTGGGCATATTCTACAACTTTTGTATTAAAGAATTTATGTAGGTTCATTGAGCACATATCTAAATATAATTTTGTACTTTTTTTTGTATTTTGTTTTTAATAAATTGTTCTGTTTGACCTGTTTTCAACAACAATAACTTAATCCATATAATGATGTCTAAAAAATTAAAGGTTTTTTGCTGGAGTTTAGGGAAAAAATACTTAATTGGCAACAACGTGAGAAAAATTTCTAGTTTCTGAAGCCGTTAAGCTTCTCGATGTCATGACTAGTCCAGAAGCTATGCGCTGACAAAAATGTACGGAACTACTGTAGTCAACAAATTGCAGTCTATCTTTTAAAGATAATCTGCTCCTTAAGAACACCTTAAATTGCTATAAAACCATATATTTTGAAAAAGTACAAGCTTCAGCCTATCCGACGGTACAAAAACATACAGGGTGCTTCATTTAAAAAAAAACCCAAAATTTTTCCTGTAGTCTAAGGAAAAAATACAAAATTGGCAACAGCGTGAAAAAAAATTCTTAATTCCTGAATCCGTTCAGTCAAAACCGCCTCTCGATATCTTAATCGGTTTCCAAGATATGGGCTCATAAAATGTGTCGGAATTCGAATGATCACCCTGTATTATGCTTTAAAATGTGCTAAATACCGTCTCATCTCTACGTCCAGTCCTTTATCGTATCATATCGTCGTAATTCTACATAACTTCTCCTTTATTTGTTTGAAAGATATTGCGAGACTTTCCAGCAGCTTAGTATAAAGGTTTTCTATTCTATATTCCGAAAGTAATTTGTTTCAATAACTGTATATATCACAAGTTCAGTTGTATGTTAACCCATTTTGCTTGATGAATATATTAGTAATTGAAAAAGGGAACTTACGTAATTGGGATGAATTGATGATGTTTTATGTATACTACTGGTTAAAATAAACATCCTATTACTAAATACTCAATTAGTCAGATGTCTACAAACTAAATTTTCCGTAATATAATAGTGTATGTATGCAAACCCTTAGAAATTGTCAGGTTAAGGACACAGAGCACTTAAGAGCTTATAAACTCAAACACGCAGATAATTCAGACAACTCCAAACATTTCCCCGATACAGCACATTTGCCAACACCCAACACAATACCTTCAGCTTTGCACAAGACAGCAAGATTGATGTAATCTGGCTTTATACTTCTTGATCACCAGTCACATATTATGTATCTTGAGAATATTGTGCATTGTGAAATGAGCAACGGATCATTGCTGTTTAATGTATACTCCAATCTAAATAATCAACGAACAAAACATTTTTATAAATTGGTTCCATTTAAAATAAAATATTTAGCTGGACAGCTGGATTCAGAGCCACTGTGAAAACCCCCCGTCTGTTCTCCTTCCAATATTTGTTATGTTATGTGCGATTTTGCTTCCAAAATAAAAAAGTTAATTCGTAAGTAACACAAAATAAAATCAAGTGAATTGAAAAAAAATACCTACAAACAACTTAAAATGCTAAAACTATAAAATTCATGGATTGAAGGTTCAAATGGTCCTCCTTGTTGAGCCAAACAAAAACCTAATCTATGAAACAACGATAATACTGGGTGATCATTTGAATTCCGACACATTTGATGAGCCCATAACTTAGAAACCGACTAAGTTATTGAGAAGCGGCTTAGACAAAAAGGCTTCAGGAAAATTTTTTTCTCGCGCTGTTGCCAATTCAGTACTTTTTCACTAGAATCCAGAAAAAACTTGGGTTTTTTGAAGATCTTTATATGAATTAGGTAGTTGTTAAAAACAGTTTAAAGAGAACAATTCATTAAAAACAACCATAACAATGACATTGACAAAAATACATAAAATAGGTACAAAATTATATGTATGTGCTCAATTATTCTACATAAATTATTCAATACAAAAGTTGTTGAATATATAAAAATGATAACCAAAAAACAGCTTTTCTGCTACTGACGTTCAGTTAAAACCGCTTCTCGATATCTTAATCTTTTTCCAAGTTATGTGTTTATCAAATATGTCGGAATTCAAAAAATGATCACCCAGTTTTGTATCTCTGATTCTCTGAGCTGATTCGGTGTGAAATTTGCACAATGCTGTACCTCAAATCTATCAAATTTCAAGCCCGTTCAAAATATTACCCATAAATTTCAGTTTCCAAAAAACCCCAGAAAAAATTAGATTTAATTTAAACAAATTAAAGTGATTCACTTCATCGTTTAATAACACTTTTGTCTTTAGGTAGATTCTATCTCCAGTTTTAGAATGTTTTTCTTATTCAATAGGTACCTATGCTTTTAGATTCCCCCACTGAATATGCAAAAATCACGTGATTAATTATCGTAAGTATGCACATCATTCTCTATCATTGCTCCGTTTTTAGAATGAATTTCAACCAATTCATACCTTCCTCTTGACTTATAAATTATTGGATATTTCTAATTTTTGTGCTAATATGCTTTGTGATTGCCAGGCACTGAAAGTTTATAACTGAAGAAATTGGAAAGCTCCACATTGCCTGTGTATTAAATATATGGAACGCGTTATTTTTATTTTAAATTTCCATTTTCCATGTTTCTCAATTGGTTGAAATGAAAACAAAAAAATATTATTTTATCAATCACTTATAATTGCACAAGTGGTTTGTATTTTATCGGGTAAATTTGGGTTCTGTATCTGTATCTTTGACGAGAATAACTGTTAACTATTAAAAACACGACACCGAAGGTGGAGTGTTTTTAGGTTGATAGTTATTCGAGTCAAATTGCTAAAGGAAACATTTTAGAATTTGAACAACACAAATTTACCCAATATCAATACAAACCTTGAGTGTAATTCGGCAGGACAATTAAATAATGAGGAACATATCAATGCAAACTTTATTTATGAAACATTGAAAATAAACACATTTTTATTTTAATGTACAATTATTAAAAACGCAGTTATTGAAATTGATATCTACTAGAAACAGCGATATTGATGAACAAATGAATAAGTGGAAAAACCACTAGTGTATTTGTCAACAGTAAAAACACAAGAGCTTTTTTTTATCGGATACATTTTTCTATGCAACGAAACAGTTTTGCCAATGACTAATTTTACGAGAGAAACTGACATGATAAAATTTTATCTAATGTCAGTTTTTCGAGCAAATTTAGTGATTGGCAAAACTTTGAGTTAAAGAGGAATTTATCTGATAAAAAAAAGCTCGAGTGTTTTTTGGCAAGATAAATTAACGACAGAATATTGAAATTAAAAGTAACCAAACTTGCGACTCATTGTCATTGTGTAAAAGTGACGTACGCTTACTAAATATTGAGGAAGAGGAGTTTTTATCGCGATAAAAAAGGATGCACCTTTTTTATCGATGTCAAAGTGACAATAACATTTCCAGGTATATGCCATTTTAACATTGGAGTTAATTTATCAACAGTAAAAACACAAGAGCTTTTTTTTATCGGATAAACTTCTCTTTGCAACGAAACAGTTTTGCCAATCACTAATTTTACGAGAAAAACTGACATGATAAAATCGCGACACCGAAGGTGGATTTTATCTAATGTCGGTTTTTCGAGCAAATTCAGTGATTGGCAAAACTTTGAGTTGAAGAGAAATTTATCCGATAAAAGAAAAGATCGAGTGTTTTTTGGCAAAATAAATTAATGACAAAATATATGGATGAACAAAAAAATAATTATTTTTATTAACTTGCGACTCATTGTCATTGTGTAAAAGTGACGTCCGCTTACTAGATATGGAGGAAGAGGAGCTTTTATCGCGATAAAAAAGGATGCACCTTTTTTATCGATGTCAAAGTGACAATAACATTTCCAGGTATATGACATTTTAACATAATTTTATCGATAATTTTTCCTTTTTCACGAAAACTTGTTTATTTGGCAAGAATATGAAAACAAACCGATTGATAAAATCACGAGTCCGTTAGGACGAGGGATTTTATCTAAATTCGGTTTGTTTGAATGTTTTTGCCTCAAATAAACAAGTTTGAGTGGGGAAAATAAAAAATTATGTGATAAAATTTGAAGAGCGAGTTGTATTTGGGAAGATTATTTTTTTCATAAATTTAAAATTTTGTATTACCTGAATGTTCAATATTCTCTTGGGTGATGGCACTCAATCGGTTTGTGTTCATTTTTCAATAAACTTCGAAGCACTTTTAGTTGTCAATAATGACAAATTCAAAGTAAAATTCCGACGTTTCGATGTAAACAAGGTTTTATCGATGAGGAAGCAGAATTATCAGTATAATACCGAATGATTGGCTAGAATAATGTATTGCTATTGGTTAAAACCACCAAAATGTCAGATTTTGACATGTGAAAAAAATAATCGCTGTAAAAGTTAAAACTAACTTTTGCCGCTGTCAAAGTGACAATTGCACTGTGGCATATGCGATTTTTTATACATGAATTGAATTGTCACACTAAGGGTGAAATTCATAGTCGTCACTTGAGGATTACTCATACTTCACTCATCCTTATTGTATGCAGAGACACTTAACAGGCGAAAAGTGAGGTTAAGCTTGAGTGTAACTTGAGTGAAATATAAGTACAGATTCCAGCTCCCTAGAGTGAAGATTTCTAACCTATAAACCACGTTTGTACCTTATACTGTCATTTTTTGATATCAAAATTTTGTTTGGTTGTTATTTGTCTGTTATTATAGTTTCAAAATTTTCGAGGAAATTAGTATGATGGATAATTTTATTGATTTTGTAAACTATATAAGTAGATGATTCCGTTTATCGTTTACCTAGGTTCATTCATTTTTTAGACGAAACTATGCTCTCCACTTGAATTAAACTCGTGTGCCAGCTTTTTCCTTTCCAGCTAAGCTACCACAATCGGTTTTTTATTTTCTATAAAAGAATATTCACGAACCAGCTCAGTTAAGGCTATTTTTTCGCTAGACGAAGTTTTCTTTTGATTCCTATTTCACTAAGAAATGATAAACTTTAATGGAATAATATCTACTATAAAAATTTAAAATAAAATCTAAAATTATCTATTGAATAACTAGCTTGAAAGATAAGATTACGAAACAAATAAGAAATATATATGAACAGTAAAGAACTAAACTGAGAATAAAATACTTGCAGAGGGCTAAACACGAACTGAACACAAATTCAAATATGAATGCAATGCAACATATGCCAGATGAACGTTAAAGGACATGCATAAATCACAATTGTTAACCAAACGCAACCAAAAGTTCCTAATAATAACATTGATGCCAAACTTCATTCAGTCAAATTGAAGTATTACTTGAGTAATGACTGTGGATATGAAAAGTCGCCTCGAGCTAAACTCAAACTAAGTTGAGTTTGAGTATGAGTGACCCTCAAGTGTCTACTATGAATTTCACCCTAAAGGTCCGAGATATCAATTTTGTGATTGCGTTTTATTTTGATGCATAAAATAATTTATTCATATGCCGCAGCTCGAAATTACCACAAAGCTTTGATTAATCTCACTTTCTCATTTATATGTGGTGAATATCAATTCAATCGCTCAAAAACATCTGATCACATAACAAGCATATTGAATTGATAGAGTGTGAAATTTGGAACAAGAGTTTCAAAAATGTCCAATATCTGCACGATACGTGAAAGATGTATAGGACCTTAAATGTAGATCATGAAGAAAGCAACAAAAAAATATTCACTGAAAACTTTCGTATCAACGGAGAACCGAGTTATTATATGGAAAAACTAAACTCAACCCTTTTTTCAAGATGGCAGAAAATGCACAAGGAAATTTTGGTCGACAATTTGTTAAGTTTCTTCAGGCCTCCCACGTGATATCCAAAATTTGGCTTTTCTGGTTCATTTCCATTTTCATCCTGTTTCTTTCGTCAATATAGTCAAACCAAAATATGTTATTCCATGTTTATTAACATGGCATTTGATTAGTTGACAAAGCCCAGGTTCAGCAGGAAATTGCTGATCGCTCCGGTAGCCCTACGTTGGTATGTGCGCGACCATTTACATCGTCATATACACTCTTAAACCTGAGAATATTATCAATTGTATAGTTATATTTTGATAGGGATAGCTGAAACGCTACCTACTGGAACTTTGGAATGAAAATAATAAATAAATTGTGGCTGAATTTCCCAAAAATAACAGAAGAATACTTTTTGTTAGCAATATTCCGAAGCGGCACAGTTTTCAAATATAAATTTATGGGATTTCGATTCCCAATTTCATAAATTTTTCGTAGATTCCTTAATATCCCATTATTCACATTTTACAGGCACTAAATAGAAAGAGATATATCAGCCCCTGTTTTTTCCGTGATATTCGGACGTTTTTAATGCCATTCTGGATTATTCATCATTAAAAGCGTGAAAAACTGACAATGGAATGTCGTTTTTAATAACAGTAACTTATTTATACAAACGTGTCAAGAAACCTATAAGCATATCCGGATATGAAAAGAGAGTTCATCCCTTTTTATTTTTATTATTTCTAATATAAATCAGCCTAATTGTTTATTAATGAAATTCAAGATCTGTAACTACCACTTTTATTATACATTGCAGCCTTCAATTTTAATATTGAATCATCCATCGTTAGTTGGTTATTAAAAAGTGAACATACATTAGTCCACACAAAGGATTTTAATGACATTGCGCATCGAAGCAGAATTTATTTTGCCGATATCTCAAATACCGTATGTATTGATAGGAGCTGCCAAATAAGGGAGGAACAACATTTTTTAATATCGCTTGTGTTTATTTGAAAAAAAAATCTACGGAAGAAGCAGCCCTTGATTTCATCTCTCAAATAATCCAATTACTAAACTATAGCAAACCAAGTTCGTGTTTGTTTGTCGATCTATCTGAAGCTTTTGACTGTGTTACCCATGTTCCACTTCTTAAATGTTTGAGAAATACCGGTGTTTGGGGTAATTGTCTACAATTAATCAAAAGTAACTTAACTAACAGAGCTCAAGTGGCAAGAATTGGAAGTGTCTGCAGCAGTCCAAAGGTTTCTAAGTATGGTGTAACATATGGGTCAATTTTAGGACCGATGTTGTCCATGGCTTCTTTCTGATAAAAAGCGAATGTAAGAGACAGCCATTTTCTATCATGCAGAGAATTGGCTGGACTGGAAAGTTGTGGTCAAAGAAGATTTTTTGCGAATGAAATTTTTTTTGGATCATATCCACTTAACCTTAGCACTGAACAGAATATTCAACATCCAGCTGCAACTCTTCAACCCAACCTTGTTTTAGTCAGTTACAAATTAGGATTAACACAGAGATCTCAATGTGAAACATTGATTATTCAGGCGTAATACTAGAACCTCGCTTGCTCTGTTTATGTTCACGTATTAATCCATAGGGACATGAATCACCTTTTTTTATACGTACACGTAACGTATCGGAGATACATGATTAATCAAAAGAAAGTATAAAGCAAATGCGTTCGTAACGTAACCATACAATTTTTAACTTAAAAAATAGTGAGACACTATTATCTTGATCATAGAGAATAAGGTTATGATTTTTGAGCACACAGCCTTACTTTTGTCGTTTGGTCGTTGAAAAACACGAACATGAAACACAACAAAGCAATACGTACATTAAGTACGTGTGATGGATTGATACGTTTCATGCAACGTAACGAAACCCACGTATCGCTTCCGCACATGGGCATACGGATAAGATTAAGTGGTGAGTTTCATGTCCCTATCACCTCAAGTGTCCAATAGTGGCACATCCAGAGTGGTTTAAAAAGTATTGGATGTTTTGACAGGGATTTGAGGGGTGAATGATTCTCCTTTCCTCTTTAATTGTTCGGAGAACGCGTTTTGTTGGGTAGTTGAGCCTATGAACAAAGTATTGTACAGAAAGTCTGGAGAAAATAAAATAATATACCTTTTTTATTGTCTCACTCTTTGTTAATAATTGTTTCCATATTTCAGACACAACACTAATCAGGATGGTGAAAGATGAAGCTATGTTGACGTTGCTTATTATTGTCTTATTGGGTAAGTACTATTTTTTCCATTTTCCGTGTAACTATCGTTTCGATGACTTTTTATGTAAACAACTACTATGCTTTCTTTCGAGATGAGGTTTCAGCGTACTATATCATGGCTTCTGTTGCTTTTAGTTTGTGATCGTGCCCTTATATCGACCATTTGGATTTTTCTGATACCTGCGTTATAGAACGCAACTACTATTCTTATTATTTACTTTAATTCTAATACTTTTCAAATCTTGAGATAGAAGTTGAATCTTTTCATGCGTTGATTACAAAGAATGATTTCTACCGATTAGATAAACCACAAAAAAGTGTCATTTATAATTTGCTGATTAAGCCATTATGATAACATATTGAAGATATACATACGAGGTTTTCTGAATAATGGAGACCAGCTGAATTGTTCTATGACAGAATTACAGTTTATTCAGGCTTCCTTTTTATACATTCCCATAGCTTAACAATTCACTAGATTATGAGTACATTTTTCGTACTCTATCAGCTTTCATTGGACTCTAAAAGCTGTCATATATATTTTCACAATGGAGTCAATACTTTATAAACTACAGAGTATCTACGATGATAAAAATGAGGATAAAGATAGACTTGAGTACATATATTTCAATTGGGAAAAATGATAAATGAAGACATTCCACTGGTATCAAATCCCATTAATTGTCTTTCATTATCATCATTTCCAATGGGGCACAGGAAATAAAATTCGATAACTTATTAGGAGCAGGATCCAAGGTTATTTCGTTTCGTCATTCCAGGAGGAAGTCCCTCCTGAATATTATGGAAAACGTCAAAGGAGGAGAGAAACAGCATGTTTGAAAGTGGCATTCCAATATTCACACCCAGGCTTTGCTTGAGTATCAGCTAGATCTGAACTGCTTGGTACCTGTGAAGAATTTCTCAACAGGCTGGCGAGAGACTACACAGTGTCTCTAATGCTGGTTCCAGCACATCGAGGAATTGCAGGTAACGGAATGGTGGACTAGCTAGAAGGCTCTAAAGCAGACTCCGTTCTGTGTAATAACAAAGAATTTGACAAAAAAAATTGGGAACTGGTTAGATGAAGAACACTAATTCAAATAGAGGTTGACGCAAGGTCACCTCCAGACAATAAATTTACCAGAAAAGATAGATAAGGAACTCTCAACCAGCCTGTTGAAACTGGGTGGGTGACATTTGGAGACAGTCACTGACCTAGTGACTGTACACTGAAGCCTGATAAATCGTCTGCAAGAGATGGGCTAAATTAGTGAATAGATGTGCAGAAAATATTAACTCCACTACCCACAAACCAACTTTATTTTTTCGAAAAATTACAGCACTTCACAAAAGAAATCAAATCATTACAACTATTGGAAGTCTCTCCTTCGATTTTCTGATATTCAAGGTCTCCTCATGCGATCGTTTTCTTCACACGTATTGATTAGAAATTAGGCTCACTCCGTTCGAGTAATATATTCACTTGGAGATTAATAAATTGTTTATTAGCATATTCTATGTGATAACGTATGAACTCATCTGTGTGTTACGGTGTTAAGCTACTGTTTCAAAATAACTTTATACCTATCTATGAAACTAGATTTCAAAGTTTGCAGCATTTAGGTGAACTGTTACAATTGACGGACTTTGAAACTTACTGGAAGCTAATAAATAACGAGTGCAAATTGAGCATAACTTCATTGAACATCTATATCGCCTGCTGTTGTTTAATAGTTACTTACCTAACGTGTTTTGGAACTGCGCACGAGCACTTTGTTTGTTTAGTGTGAATGCGAAAAGCTAGATATACTGTTTTCCTGAAAATAATAATTAAAATGGAAATTGAAATTCAAATCTGAGTATCATTCAAATTACTTCTCTTTTGACAGTAGGTAATTTGAACCTCAAAATAAATAGTTTTGAGGCTATTGGTTGAAAAATATAGGTACTAGTTTCCACTTTCCCCTTTAGTGTCTTGACAAAAAATATTCCTTTGGTTGGTTAATACAAGATCCATTGAAAGTATTATGAGATCAACATTCCATACAACAGCGGTAGCTACAGAACTGTCGAAAGCTTCATTAATTGCAGAGTCAGCATCATTTGCATCTAAGCGGTATTCTTCACGAGTTTGCTCCTGGTAAACAATTTCTTCCATTCTCAGTAGTCTTCAATTAACAATAGAGCCACAACAAATGAAAAAATTTTGTGAGATAAATTCTTATGAATATATAGTTACCTCAACATATTTATTTTCTTTCAAAATAATATATACTTCAATAAAAAATATATGCATTCAAAAATGGAATGAAATATGAAAAACCAGCAACTCACAACATGTGACACTTTATCATGTTGAAATCAGAGAGCAATATATTATATTGACACTTTCAAGCTGTAGTCTTTTATAAAACAGAACTTCAAAGAAATTGAATATAAAGCTACCCAAAGCTTGCCAGCTGTCTTTGCTGAGAAACTTGTGAATCGGAATTTTTTGTTATATTCGAATTCCAATAGTTTTTTTTAGGTATAAATACGGATAAAAATGACAGGATTCTCTGAAACAGGCTGTTTGCTGTATTGTAACACTTCTATATACATATTTATTAACTATTTGAACGGCATTATTAGATGACATTTCGAAAGTTCTATTTCTCACACAGTTCGTTCGTTTTGTTATAACTTATTTTTATTGCACTCAAAGATTGGTAGAGGATCTACCAACGAAGAGGTAGCTGGAGTAATTTATATTCCATTTGGACAAAGGTTATCTATAATTTCCAACTTATATACAAACAGTATCCACTCTGTATGGCTTCAACTAATTTACTAACGGGCAACACCCTTACAACCCTGATGGACGAATTGAGATAAAATAGACATTGCTAAGTAGCATTGTACTTTTATTGCGCTATGGTGTAAGTTTAGGTGGTATATACAACAACTAGGTAGATACATACAACTCCTATAATGTCTATATTCCTAATTATATATTTTAACCTTCTGGTTTTAGCTACACTTCGCAGTCTTTAAGCAGCTGTGTCCTCTTCGATTTTTATTATTTCCAGGGTCTCCTTTCTTCACACGTGTTTATTGGAAATCGGGCTTACTCCATTCGAGAACTATATTCACTTGAGGATTAATGAATTGTTTATTAGCATATTCTGTGAACTTATGTGTGTGGCACAGTGTTAAACTACTGTTTCAAAATAACTTCATACCTACCTATGATACTAGACTTCAAAGTTTGCAGCATTTAGGTAAACCCTCACAATTGACGTACTTTGAAACTTACTGGAAGCTGATAAATAGCGAGAGAAAATTATGAATAACTCCATTGAACATCTATATTTTTGTCCATTGTTGTTCAATAATATTCAATATTCATTTACCTAACGTGTTCTGAAAGTGCGCTCGGCACTTTGTTTGCTTGTTTAGTGCGAATGCGAAGCTACAATGATTGCAATCGTTAGTTTGCGTCTCCTATGTTCAAACATATTTTTTGAAGCAACCGTGTCCTAAGAGGGCTTGACTGATGAAATAATCTACTTCCATACCAAACTCTCATGTATAGGTCTATCTGCCATACGTTCCAGAGCCTCATTTATCCACTAGGTTGGCTCGAGTTTTTTTTTGTCTACTCCTGTGTTCATTTCATATCATTCTTGAATCCTTAATCCTAACTCCATTGTTGATACAGTTTTGTAAACAGTGTATACCTTATGCTTATCGTTCGCTGGACAGAGATTAAATGCTATAGATCATGATAAAATACTAGATTATGGTAATTGGCTCAAGGATCTACTGATATTGAATCCAAGTTTTTTCTCAATACAATGTGGTGCGATTAAGATACGTACTCCAGTATTGAAGTTGTGAACACGGTATTGATCTGATTATAATGCATATTGGATTCAACAAGTTTTGAAGTAGGGTCGCTGGTCAGTTAATCTATGGTGTGAAATATTAGATGGTGAAATTATAGGTGAATGGAAAGATGTAGTATACTTCCCTGACCACCAAGATCCCCCGATCTTAGTGTGTTAGATTTTTATCTATGGGGTTGAATGGATTATTTTTCCAAGAAATGGTAAATTGGAGTAAAAAATGCTGCTTCGTAATTTTTTTTTCACATTGCTGTTCACAAAGCTAATAATGAATAAATACGCCACTTTACGGACGATCTGTATGTACTTTTTGTACGAAAAACATTAAGAAATTCATTTGTCGGATTCCAAAAGATATTAACGTACCCATAAAACATCACTCGATAAAACTCGTTAAATTGATTTCAAATAAATATCTCAATCTCTGACTCCATCAAGATACTTAATTGGAAGATTGCACAATTTAAAGTGAAAACTCTGTCAACTTGAGCAATAATGCTGGAGAATCGATAAATTTGTTATTCTCCAGAGAATGTGCTCAGTTACTATGATACTTTTTCAAGTCAAAACACTTCAAATCTATATTATTCGCAAGAAACGAACAATATCAAGAGTTTTTTTTTGTTCGAGCGTGATTTTACTTTCGGTATTCAATTTAATTTCAATTGAAAAACAAAATGAATTATTTCTATATCTCGTTACAGATTTTTATCTGATATAAACTGGAAATCTTATGAGAACATTAGATGTCAAAGGTAATAGTATAACTTACTTAACTTATAACGCCTTACAAAGACTCTGAAAACCAAAGAACAAATATTATTCACTGAAAAGTAACAACAAATTACCTAGGTATATGCCACGGAGCACATTGAATTACACTTCAAAGTTATACAGGGCTGGTACCTATATCTGCAAGATAGAAATAACCATTTCCAGCTCGGAAGGACAATATCAGGTAGACATCATCCATCCAGAAGCTCTAAGAGTGTAATTCTGGATTGGAAATATAACTGCTACATCAATCTCAGTGGAAAAAACGTTAAATATACAATAATAGTGACAATTCAAATGGAGGGGAGTGACTTGGAAAGAGGGGATGAGTGAATCTATGTTTGTGAAAATACTAATTGTATACAAATTAATACATAACTTGCAGTATCAGCTCCAATGTAATAATATGTAAAGTTGATTGACTGGAAGAGTCGGACTGGAAAGTGTGAGCAGACAACTCAGAAGACCACAATGCACCTGAAAAAGTCCTCTTGAAATCTTATTTTATTGGGTTGAAGGCAGAGCACAGTGCGTGTTAATTATCCCAAGAACGAACAAATCTAAGAAATGATTAGTGGGTTAAACTCGGTAGAGCACATTTTAACAGAAAAGTATTTTTCTTTTATATTGTTTCCAAATTAGCTCTAATTGTAAGGAAGAAAATGTGATATAATTGAATCCTTTATTACTATTTTCGTAATCCAATACTGTTATTTTGATTTAGAAGACAATTCCAAAGTTAACAGCTCCGTCCGTTGAGGAATTACTTGATCAATCAAAATGACAACCGAGAAACGTCATGTTGGGATTTTTCTGTAGAATGACGATGTTGAGGTTTGTTCTCTCCTCGGAGTTGAAATGTTATCTTCCAGCGGGATTACGAAAACTTCTGAACGATACACGGAGAAAACGCAAATAACAGATGGGGTTTAATATATTATATGACAATATTCAACCTTATCCGTTATTTGCTACATATCGGCCTTGTAACGTTAATAGCTATAAATCAACTTTTTTTCCAAGCGTCATATAAGTGGTAACTTATGTGACGTGTCTCAGGGACATTAAGCATCATTTACATCACTCAGAGTATACGTAGCTATATATACTTCTAAGCGTATAAACACACTATTTGGAAAATTTGTTCATACGCCAAACAAGTAGGTATTCATGATAACGTTACCGAAAAAGGGATATAAATAAGTTGAAAATTCAATCCTCCAATCATTATTTGAAAATTTGTTTGAAGAAAAATATATGATATTGATAAGATACTTTATGTGCTTCTCATGGATTGACTGAATCACTACGTTCGTCTGACAATTTTTCTTCAATCAACACTGAATGTATCACTCATTCTCCTAATATTATAATATACTATTATTCCGAGCTTTGTTCATTCTTATCTACTCTGTATTAGTTCCATTTCCCCGTGGAAGATGTATAAGTATGATCGGGTCAAGCAAGTTAAATGATGTTTCATGTATGCGCAATGTTAGTGTCTATTATATATGATTATTTGAGCACAAATGTACGTAATTTGGACATACTAGGATAGCAGCTCGAAGAGTAAGGTTGCTTCTAGCTAATCTTTACTATACTTACACTTACTAGTTGATGAAATTAACAATTACTTTCAAATACATGGACACGTTTATATAACCAGAATGATAGTGCTACTTAAAACCTGTTCAATTCCTGAAAAATCATCTGATGCTGTTGGACGTAACATATTTAGTTTTTGTATTTCAACTTTTGATTTGTACTCAACTTTATATTTTGTAATTTGCTCCAGCCAAGAAGGCTGACTGAAGTATTCAATGTAGCTTTGTAGCTAAATTTCCTAGTTGAAATGATCGTTCAAATAAGTTTCATTATCAATTGGGTTCACTTGAAACAATTTTTCTTCACGATCTTTCCATGTCCTAGATTCACTTCAGTATGTTTACGGCTTTATATTCCAACATTGCTAAACAACTAACGCTTATGAATGTACCATTTGCAGGATTACGGTATTTGCGAAAGATATCGCATTCCAACGATACAGGGTGATTCATTAAGAATGTCCAATCTCTGAACTGTAGATTCTAGACCTCAAAATATGATTTTTCTCAACATGCCTTATGCATATATTGCTAGTTTCCGAGATACGGGGTGTTCATAGTTTAAACTTAAATTTTAATTTTCGCAATAATTTTTTATGTTTTCACAATTTCTCTTTGAAAATTGACAATTTCACGTTTTTTGGCACGAGGAATCATAATTTGCACTCTAATTTAACATTGCTAATAGAGGGCGCTAGTTACACTTGTTTTTGTTAATTAAATCAAAGTAACCTTTTTTGGGCTGAACTTAAAACTAAAATAATAAAAAAATATTAAAAAGCGTCAAATTCTACAAAAAAGAAGTTACTCAACTTTGATTCGTGTAACTCAATCGGTTATCGAGTTATTTGCTTCTAAAAAGATCAATAAATTTTAATTTTTCCATAAAAAAATCTATTATTCCTTAAATATATAACAATAACAAATTTGTAAACAAAAATAAAAAGCTCGAAAAATGCTCGAAGTGCACCATTTACTTCAATACACTTTATGATCCGCTTTCGTAAAGATCTCTTAATATCAAATAATCCTTGTCTATTATTTTTAATTACATCTGCGGCTTCTTCTATTTTCCGTCGCAGTTGTGGAAGAAAAGTAATTTTTTCTTTGTAAGCTAATGCTTTCATTCGCGACCAAATTTAAAAATCCCAAGGATTGAAATCAGGGCCTCTTGGTGGCCAAGCAAACTCACTTCCACGACCAATCCATCGATGCGGAAACTGTTCGTTTAAGTATTGACGAACTCGTAAAGAATAATGTGCATGGTGGTGCGCCGTCGTGCAAAAACCACATATTTTTGTCTTAAAGCGAGAGGTATATCCTCTAGTAATTCGTGTAAATGTTCTTGAAGAAAATCTAAATAAGGAGGTCCATTTAAATAGCTTGGCAGTTCAAAAGGACCTATTAAATACCCACATATTACACCACAACAAATGTAAACCTTAAACTCGTGCTGAAAATGTGTTTCCCTCATAGCATGTGGATTTTCAGAATCCCAGAATTGATTATTTTTATAATTAAATATTCCTAGTCTGGTAAATGTTGCCTCATCAGTAAAAAGAATTGTATCCAGAAAATCTGGGTTAACATTTTGTTTATCTTGCAAAAAATGGGCAAATTGTAGACGCTTAGGTAAATCTTGAGGTAATAAATTCTGAACAGGAGTGTAATGATATGGATGCAATTTTTCCCTCTCCAGTATCCTAAAAATAGATGTTTGCAGACTTAATCGGCGAGTACCTACTGATATCTGGATTCTCCGTAACAAAAATTAAAATTTCATCTTTTTCATCGGCAGTGATTTTTTTGTAGCACCGTGCTCAGTTTTAGAGCGTTAAGACCCCGTTCCACCTAAGCGGTTGTAAAGATTTCGATTGGAAAAATCGTTATGCCTAAGCATCATTTGATAAATAACTATTACACTTGTTAATTACTGAATTGTTAATAAATGGTATACTGGTGTATTACTTATTCTTATTATCATTCAATCTTTGCTTCTACACAAACTGTCTAAAAGTGACATAAGCCTTCTTAAAAAAAAACGAAAAATTAAACTCTACACAAACTGTCTTATAGCGACACAAGCCTACTGGAAAAGAAAACGAAAAATTACACCACGGCTTAATTCACGAATGTGATTTTGATATTAGAGATCTTTACGAAAGCGGACCATAAAGTGTATTGAAGTAAATGGTGGGCATTTTGAGCATTTGCTTTGAAGTTTTTTATTTTTGTTTACAAATTTGTTATTGTTACATATTTAAGGAATAATAAAATTTATGAAAAAATTAAAATTTATTGAACTTTTTAGAAGCAAAAAACTCGATAACCGACTGAGTTACACGAATCAAAGAAAAGTTACTTTTTTTTGTAGAATTTAACGCTTTTTAATATTTTTTTATTATTTTAGTTGTAAGTTCAGCCCAAAAAAAGTTTACTTTGATTTAATTAACAAAAACAAGTGTAACTAGCGCCCTCCATTAGCAATGTTAAATTAGAGTGCAAATTATGATTCGTCATGCCAAAAAACGTGAAATTGCCAATTTTCAAAGAGAAATTGTGAAAACATAAAAAATTATTGTGAAAATCAAAATTTAAATTTAAACTTTGAACTCGCAATATTTGCATAAGGCATCTACAGTTCAGAGATTGGACATTCTTAATGAATCATCCTGTATATGTAGCCGTGGCGTAGCCATATGAGCAGAAACACAGCTCACTCATCTAGCACATTTTGTATTCATGGTCACTGAGGTAAATTATGCAGATCATTCACCAAACACCATAATACAGCTTGGGTGGTTGAACTTGTACAAATATGACCTGCTTTGGTATATCTAATTATTTTGAGGTCAAATCCTGTTCATTAAGTATTTCTATAATATTCACAATCTGTCTGCTGCCCAAATACAGGTTATCAAATCCCCAACGGTCATCTACCTACAATGCAGTTTCAGTTCCTGATACCATTTCTATACATTTAACAGTCTAATCTATTGATTTCCAGGAAAAAAAAAATTTTAAAAAATATTGCTGTGATTTTGTAGTATGCTTTGTTGTTTGTATCATGAATTTCGTTCCATATGGTGTATATTTTGATAAATATTTCCGTTTTCAAAGCTTTTTGTGATTTTTTTCAGAATATTTTGTTTATTTGTATTTTTAATCATTGTGAACATGAGGTTAGGCTAGACTTCATTCCTGTAACAATTTTTTTTTTATTTTTACAGACAAAATAATAATTCCTTCGTTAACCATCTAATGTCCACTCGAGGTGGAGAGTGTTGAATCTCATCCCATTTTTCAACAATTTAAAGAATGTACTTACGGGTAAGCTGTTAAACATTTCCACAGCATGCCCATTACGACCCTTTAATTGTAACCTAACCATAGGGTAGTTATCAATAACCGTTTGACAAACAAGATTGAAACTGGTAGGTACAGAATTGGTACAAGAAAGGAATATAAGTGTTAAAATGAAGTTTTATATTTCAACTCAAACAATTTTGTGCTAATAATCCTCTGACTTCCAACGTCAATACTAATTTATGCTGCTCCAATTCTATGAATTCTTGTCTATCAAGGTTACCTCAAAACATCTAGAAAATACGTGGGGCCTCAGCCTTTCAGCAATTTCAATTCTAATTCAATTTTCTGTAATCACCCCGTGTAACCGTTAGCGACAAATATTAGCGGAACTTACTGGAGCGAGAGTTAACTCGATTCAGTACGTTGTACAGAACCTAAATCAACCAAGCGTTAAGAATTGAATTTGGACGGAGCTCTACGAGACAATTTTTTATCGAGAACTGAAGTGATGAAAACCGATTTGAGACCAGTCCGATGACACAAAATTAAATACAGAATACTATCTATCAGAAGATGTATGGAATTTTTGCGGGATGCGTATTACTAAAAAGATTGTCGCGGAATAAAACGTTTTTCTCATTTTTCTCCCATGAGAAGAAAAGATTGGATCCATTTGAGAAATAATCTGTTTAATTGAATAATCGAATCTCATTTTCTTTATAAATGTTCTCACAAAGAATTCACCAGTCTGTATATAAATTACTATAACATAACAATTTCCATTGTTTTTCAACGACTTGGAAAAATGACTGTCACATTTAACAAAGTAAATCTCAGTGAAACGCAAGGGTTGATATCTATGAGAATTTGCTGACAACTAAAATAACTCATAACGTATCTGATACCAAATCTTCCATTATCAATATACCGGTTTGACTGGAAATGCCCTTAACTTCTGTTATGTAAATGAACCTATTTTTGCACATTTGAATACATCTAATTTTCTTGACAGGTCTACCTATCTGTTGCCACTTTCAAATTTATATTGTGAATCCTTCTTCAATCCACGATCGACGTCTCATTAGTCACTTGCAAGTCCTTAATCCTGGCTATAAGACAATTATCATCTACCATTTACCAAGCAAAGCTCCTTCTTGCTATCGGATGATTAAAAGGCAAGATTTACCTTCATATTTAATTACCTTTCATTGCTTGTTTCAAGAATCTTCCTATAAAAAGAGCTTCTATGAGACTCCTTGAGATACTTCTAGGATACCTCACTAAAAAACTTCTAAAATATTCTGAGAATCCCTTTATAAAACTACAAAGGCACTTCACCTCTAATTAGATTGACAAACCATCACTGGGCCAAGCTTCCGATCAATCTTTTCCGGAGGAAATACAGTCGAAGAGGAGTACTTTGTCTTCCCGCAGTAAGGCGGAAATAAAATTGATGGTTTAAATTTTTTCGACTCAATCTCTCCACTTACCCGGCAATAAGAGCTGTAGTGAAATATTTCCGGATAAACGTGAGTTTCATATGAATTTATTTTGATTCCTTCCTTGATGACTGGGAGGTAGTAGTGCCATAAAATTTCTTATAGTCTGACAACCCTCTGGCATACCTGGTGCAGCACAAGCATTGAGTGGCTCCCAACTTGCGAATACCGTACATACTGGGCTTGGTGTAAAACAAAAAACTGCTGCAGTAGATTCCGTTTCATGCAAGAAGAAGCCCTGTGAAGTTGTAGTCGTATGCGCAAACTCGTCAAAACCAGCGACATTAAATTTTGTGAAAATGCCTTCAAATCAGTAGCGTCACGTTTCTATATTTTGTCACAAAATTAGAATCTGTCGACATTGACTGAGGATAATTCTTCATTCAACACCAACAAGTCTTTTAGTAGGCATGGTTTTAAAACACAAAACTAACAGATAAACTAGTTAAGCGTCTTGAAATATTCAGAAATCAAAAACATTCGACAGTTAATGATTGCTTCAAACGCAACCTCGAATGTCAATAATAAAATTACTGTTGCCATACTACATCGTTTGGCATGGCATGAAACAGTCGTTACTCAAGGTAAACAAGACCGATTTTTCACTCAATTACACTTTCCTATGACGCCTTAAAAATTAAAAATATGCCTTCCAAAAAGTGGACCTTTCACTAAGAAGATACATCTACTTCTTGGGCTCTATGCACCGACGCACGATAAATGGAGTTCTAGCAGCTCTAGCAGCATAATTTTGGACTGAAATCACGTACGTACATTTACCCCAGTAAAGAGGAGATCCTGATAATGCAATAATAGCAGCATCCCTACAACTAACCACTTACCAAAGTTCATATTGACAGAAAACCATCTCAGTTTTGTAGTTATTCACTTATCCACAGTTTTCTGCAACAATTGTCATATTTAAGTGAAGCGTGTTAACAATAGATGTCAAGATAATAGAATTATAGGATCGATTTTGGTTTCTGCGAAAGTCTGTTGGCCAACTTCACGTGTCTTCGAAGTCTACATTTATAAAGCAGTTGATTTGGAAGGGAATGGAAATTATGGATTAAAATCAAACCTCCAGTGGAATCGCTTAATCAGTACATTATATAATTGATGGTTTCAGGTGACGCCATACTGTGGTGGATCGCGTGGATCGTATTGTAGCGACACTTATCGAAAGTAGGCCTGAGGTAGAAAAATAGGTGACTACTAATGGTAATCAATGTGGCGCCATCTACATTTCAATCACTTAAAAATGTCAATGTTGCCATGTTTGAACTATAAACGAACTAGATATTTCAGTGTTCATGTGGAAACCCGAGACACACCTTAAATATATTGTCACCAATAAATTATTTGCTCTTTTTTCAAGTACTCTGAGGATCTTTTTGTTCCGTTTTTGTGGCTCATGTCTCAAAAATTTTAATTCATATAGGGGTTTGATTTCGAAAAGGATTGGAGAACCTTTTCTCCATTCTGGCGCTTTAGAGATACAGTATCTTCAATGAACTGTTTTTCATCACGGACATAATCCAACATTTGCCCTCGCATTTGCCATAACATTGCAAACACATGCTTGTATCTACACAATACTCCACCCACACAATTAAAGCTCCGGAGGTGTAAATCGTTCTTTTCATACTTGCATGAACCTTAGTTTAATATATGTATTCCCATTGTCATCATAATGAGTTAAAGCATTTTGAACTTTGTTCGCTTTGAATATTTTATATCCCAAATTATGGGGCTTAGTCATCCCTTCATTATTGTCATCTTTGAATTTCAGAATATGTTCTTCTCTAAAATTGCGTGGATATTTCGACAAATTTTTTTTCCATGACCCTTTTGGAAAACTGAAACAGTTTTATTTTACTATGGTATTGCGCTGGTAACATTGTGACACTTACTTATCTTTGTCCATAATAGAAGTGTGGCGAATAATAAATATATATATTTTCAACTTAAAACAAATAAAGTACACAATTATTGTGAGAAACCTTTTTTTCTAATAGGTATATAATTATGTATAAACTTAATAATTTTAAAATATACACGGAAACATAATATTCATAATACCAAAAAGATATTCAAGGTGTGCGTCTTGGTTTTTTACAGGAACTCTGAAATATCTAGTTAGTTTATGATTGAAATATGGCAACATTGACATTATTAAGTGAGTTAAGAGTAGATAGCTGTACACTAATTACTGTTTCTGATTTTCCAGTTTTCTACCTTATACCTACTTTAAACACGTGCCGCTAGATATCACTACAATCGATCCACCGCAAAATGGCGTCATATAAAACCATCAATTGTCAAACTTCATTCACAAGGAGTCTCAATCACGATAATCTGAATACCATCACATGTCGAAAGTGATTGAAAAGCTGACAGGTAGCAGAACATGGTATGAGAAAACGTGCGTGAAAGTGGGGGGGCTCATATTGAACATTTATAACGAGAACGTTAGCTTCTTTGTTGCTAAGGAGTTAGTTTTAGTCTTTTAGTCCATTCCTGGCTTCAAGGCACTACTGTAGTAAATCGTTCCAAAATAAACATAGACGTACATTATATAGTCAGGCCGAAAATTTTATGTAAGTAGATCAATTAACTAGCGCAGGGAATGGAAAACAAATTTGAAATTGAAACTTTGGATGCCCATAACTCAAAAACGACGGCCTTCATAGAAAAAGTTTACAGAAAATACTACTTTTACTGGCGCAGATTTCACGCTCCCGCCTTTTTTCCAATTATTCCCCATTCTCTGTATGTACTGTTTATTTGTCCTACTGTTTGACCTACGCTGTCGAGTCATGTGAATTTTGATAGGAAAAATGGATAATCTTTCTGAAAACTATCACATGAATGGTTGTAGTTCAACATGAAATAAGACAACTTTTATGTTATCAATTTTCAGAATTTGATTGTTAGAGATTCAATAGTGAGAATAGAGAACTGAAAAAAAGTTAATATGTCGAATAGACTTATTCGGGTATGTATAACGCACATGTAATGCAGCTGCTAGTACTCAATTAGAGGCTAATACTTCTTCCAACCAATTATGGCCACTTTCACTATCAACTATTATCACTTGAATTTCCAGAGAAATAGGCCTCTTCCAAACACTCATGTTAGATGTCGTGTGATAGTTCAAGAGTGTGATACTCAGGAAGTTATCACTTCACACACCACCGTCGAAATAATTCGATACCGCAATTCCCGGAGAACTCTCAATAACACTGAAGAAAAATCACGTATACGAGTTCCGGAGACTTCTACTGTTACAAAAACAGTGCTGATCAACAAACCGCCCTAAATTTGATGGGCTTACATTCGATTCTCCAATTTACAGTTTCAGTGCAGTACAAAAATATCTATTCAGAGTAACAATTGTCCTATTCAAGTAAAGCGTGTTATCCATAAATGTCAAGATAAGAGTGTTGTGCTGTTATAACGCCTCACAAATTTGAAAATTACTCTCAAAATGGAAAACCATTCTCTAAGAAGCAGCATCTACAGCTCGGGCTATATGCCCCGACAGATGAATCACACTTCACTTGAGTAAATGTATAAATGTGATCAAATCACCCAAATAGACCGAAACCGGTCTGCAAGTGGTCTGCAAGTGGGGTGACATTCACTGAGACCTAAAAGATCTATTGTGCCCCCTTACTTCTACTCAGTTTCTGAGGAGAGTCTTAGAAACTAGTAGTTCCCTCAGTTCTATTTCCCGGAGGAATTTTAGGATGTCTGCAGGCTTCAACATAGGTAAATGTTCCTCTTCTATCCAGTAATCTCCTAGGTGCTGAGCTCTAGGATTCTGGAGTGCTATGCAGTTGGAAAGTATGTGGATGTAGGTTTCTTCTTCCATTCCACAAAATCTGCATTCTTCCTTCTCCACTATTTTGAGCTTTTTCAGGTGCCCATTCAGGAAACAAGGCCCGTCAGGATACTTTGATCTCAACAGGTGGTAGTCACCCAGAAGAGTCTTTGATTGTATGTATAAGCCCTACTAGATCTTTCCAATGCTCAGATCTTCTCTTTTTCTCGACTTTACTTATTTCTTCCAATATTACATTGGGGCTGATTCCGCGAAAAGGTTCAGGCCCCCAGAAAGGTATTTCAGTCCCCCTCTTTGCTAGTTCATCTGCTATTTCATTTCCTTCTATTCCAGTGTGTCCTGGAATCCATAGTAAGGTGACCATATTGTCCTCGCCTAGTTCAATAAGTTTGTCTAGGCATTCCCACATCATTTTGGAACTGATTACACAAGAGCTCAGTGCCTTAATGGCTGCTTGACTATCCGAAATTATGATAATCCTTTGTCTTCTGTATCCTTCACCAATATTGAACTGGGCGCACTTTCTTATGGCGTGGATTTCCGCTTGAAAGATACTGAGGGGTTTTTCCCAAGCTTTCAGAGTGTTCGGTTCCTGGCCCGAACACTCCTATCCCAGTTCCTTCTATTGCTTTTGAGCCGTCTGTGTACCATTGAATGGCTTTCTTTCCAAGTCTGGTAATGGTATTTGGATCCCATTCTTTTTTGTTGCTCAATTCCGTAACGAATTTCTTTGGAAAGTTATATTTTTTCATCATACCGTCTTGTGGCATGTCCCAGGTTGTCTGATTTCTAAGAAGTGAGGAGGTGTTTTTTTCAATGATTCTCTCTCTACTTAGTATGTATCTTGTTCTTTCTGCAACGCTTTCCACCACCATATATAGTGGGGTGAGGTTGAGAATCACTTCCATGGCTGCCGTTGGGAATGTTTCCATTGCTCCTGTAATGCATATACAGGCTGGTCTTTGAATTTTGGAGAGGTTTTCTCTCGTCGTCAATAGGCTAGTTCTACTACTCCACGCAATGGCTCCATAAGTGTTGATTGGTCTCACTATGGCAGTGTACATCCAGCTTAAAATTTTTGGGTTACAACCCCAGTTTCTTCCTGCCAGATTTCTGCATACCATTAGAGCCATTTTTACCTCGTATGTAATTTCCTTCTCGTGTTTTTTCCACAGGAGTTTACTGTCTAGAGTAAAACCTAGATACTTGATTTCTTGTCTCTACTTGCATACACCAGCTATTTGTATAGTTCAGACACTTTTGTACAATTCTATTTTTATTTTTTTTTCTTTCTATTCTGTTATTTAACGTCGGTCTATTTCTGCGACTGTGGCTAATCACCGACGCCGGGAGCACTCTACCCCTAACCGGAAATTTTGGCGAACCCACTAGTGTTCCAACCAGTGGTAGCGTTCTTTAACGAGCCCAACATCCATGGACTCGGGACCTCGGTTTTACGTCTCCTCCGAAAGACGGCATATCTACATCATACCTCGTGCTCATTGGTATAATGCCTGCGAGCTGTGATATGCTAGTCCGCTGCAGGCTGTACGGGCCCCATACGATGGTTTTCCCTGGCATGGTCGTCACCCATCCAAGTACTAACCATGTCCGACCTTGCTTGACTGTAATTATCGCATCGAACGCGTTCCACTACAGTGCTGGGTCGTCGCCCCACTTTAGTACAATATCACAAAGGGTTTTTTCGAATTTCCCCCTGGCTGTTATGACAATATCGTCGGCATATCCTTGGCAGGATTCTCCGAGATCCGTCAAACCACACAGGAGTTCGTCAACCGTTAGACTACACATTAATAGGGATGCTACTCCTCCCTGTGGGCATCCTCTGGTAGTGCAGATGGAGACAATTCTATGTCCAAAAATGCACATACTACAGTTTCTTGGTTGTCTAGAGCACCTCGGATATCCTCCGTCAGTTGTACCAGTGCCGTCTCTGTAGATCTGCCTGCCCGGTGAGCATGTTGACATAGGTGGAGAGGTAGTCTCTCTAGGATTTCCGTTCTAATATGGTTATCAATAGCCATATGAGAACGGAAATCCTAGAGAGACTACCTCTCCCCCCATGTCAGCAAGTGGTATTGTCCCATTCAATTAAAAACCAAAATGGCTGGTTAAATCATTCAGATATAATATGATCTCCGATTTCATACTGAAGTGTTAAAATGAGCCTTCAAGATTAAAGTGGTCATAAAAAATAATGTATACGATTGATGACAGGAAAGAGGTGATGCAACGTTGTTACGCCAATGTGCTCAACTTTATTTTTGAGTATACGAATTTAGTTTTTATTGGGAATTGATTTTGGAGACGAGAGGCAAGGCAATCCTTATTTGCTTCAAAAATGTCAATATCCACTTATAAAATTGTGAGAATATGCAAAAATGGTGAACTCCATTGAAAGAGATGGGAAAAAATGGAATGTATCACATTGATGATAATGTTATAGAAAGGATAAGAATGTTAAACATTCATTATTCACATAACAATAATTATTGTCCATACAGTGGCTAACTGAGGAATCATTCAAATTGTGATTTTTCTCGAATTTTATCAATTGATTGTTTGTTTCAAAATTGTAAACTATCTTACAGTGAGGTTAATTTAATATTCTATATTAAATAGGTAGGCATATTGATGGCTTCTACTGTTTATTCCCATAAAGCAACAAATTTACGCAGAAAGTGAAGTTGGAGTTTTTGTTATAAGCGGCACTATGGAACAAAAAGAATTTGAATAACTGATAACCAGCAATTATCCATAACAAGTCATTAACCCTCTTGCTTTAATAAGTGTTTGGATTCTACGACTCATAGTTTCATTAAGCTTTATTTCCCTCGATCTCATCCCATTTTGCCATAACATCTCTCTCAGCTGCTATTGTATTTTTTTCGATACGACATCCGAATTCATTCCAGACATGTTCCATGGAATTGATGTTTGGCTTGCGCACTGATCACTTGAAACGTTCAATTTCCATATCATGCGGCATATACTCCTATCTGGAAACTCTGGCTAATTGATGTTTAGCATTGTCTTCTATGCAAACGCCATTATACCTATGGTAATCTTGGAAGACATAATATCTGCTATAAATTCCGGAATATATCTGTGAAGTGCCAGTGAGCTTTTCTCTGTACGTGTTTGTGAAGAAATTCTCACCCAAACCAAAAACGACTCACCGCCAAATGGAAGTCACTCGTCAATACTAAGTGGAGTGGGTCAACTCCATACTCACCAAAGTCCAACTGACCCAGTGAAGCAAGAACTCTCATGATATGAGAATTGTTCTCTGCTCCAGTCCTGATTATTTCATGCCAACTGGTTTAGGGCATATGCCTTATTGATGGCTTCCCATCTAAACTACAAAGACTGTTCTATTCCGCAAATTTGTGGCAACCAATAAACAGGCCAGTATTTTGATGATCTTCACACACTATTCCACAAACGCCGTAAATAGGTGTTATTTTATGTCAAATAATTCAATTGACATATGAAAATTTTGGCAAAATAAGTGATTCAGAGAATTCCTTAACAATTATTTTATTTCATGATTATTGCTTTCAAAATTACTATCAACTTTGTAGGTTTCTCATTTTTTTGGCTGTTTGTGTATGTAATTCCAAGTCTAATTTCCTACGTCTACAATTTAATTGAAGTAAGAAATACTTTCTCACGGATATTGTAATTGAGTGGATAACGTGAAACTGTAGAAATGCTATATGCGCCAAAAACGGATAGTATTTCGTTATAAAAGCTCGTGGCTTTAAATTTTTACTAAGATTCGAAAGAAAACTCACGTTTCCGCTTCCTAAGTACTTATTAATTGACGTTGAGAAGTGAGTTGACTACAAGTTTGAAATTCCAGATTCCATTCCCAACAAAAAGCACAAAGTAGAACCTTCTGTTCAAAGTGGAGCAATTGAAGTAGCAGTGCTGGAAATATTTAATAAGGGAACTAGTTCGAGCACCTGGTGGGTCTAGCGTTGGTTGGATTGTGGAAACGCATGAATTCAACCCCTATAGGATTATCTCTCCTTGAAAACTTAATCACGGTGGTAGTTGTTAGACAGCAGAAGTGCATTATGTACACATTTTTCAAATTTATTTGTTTTTTTTTGTGAAATATTATCATGGTTGCTGCTAGAATGATGTTGATACCCTGACAAAATAATCAGAATATGGAAAACAATGGTTTATAATTCTGAGCCGGATTGGGATTATAGAATAATATATCGGAAGGTACAGGTGTGAAACTCTGCTTATTTATACATAGATAAAACTAGCACTTTTCAATTGTTCTCAATGACTGTAGGATCAACAGTCCTCCCTTCCAACACTATAAAATGGAAACATAATTTCACTCCTAAACCTGGAAAACCACCAAATGAAGTTTCGTCTTACCGGCCCATTTCCTTGCTCCCTGTAATTTCAAAACTGTTCGAAAAAATACTTCTTAAAAGATTAAAGCCAATTATTGAAAACAAAAATATAATTCCAGACCATCAATTTGGCTTCAGACACAGCCACTCTACTAGAGATCAAGTCCATAGGATCACGGCCATAATTGAGCAGTCGTTGGAAGAAAGAAAAGTTTGTTCTACAGTCTTTATTGACGTGGCACAGGCATTCGATAAAGTATGGCATGAGGGACTTAACTATAAAATAAGCAAGCTTTTGCCCAAACAGTTTGCACAATTGCTGGAGTCTTATATCTCAAATCGAGCTTTTAAAGTTAAGCAGGAAGACTGTTACTCTGAACTGAAGGAAATTGAAGCAGGAGTACCACAAGGCAGTGTATTGGGGCCAGTCCTTTACCTAATATACACCAGTGATATTCCTGAATTAGAGCATGACACGATAGCCACCTTTGCTGATGACACTGCTGTTATGGCTGTAGGCAAAGATCACGAAGAAGCGGCAACAAATCTTCAAACATCAGTCAATAAAATTAACCATTGGACTAAGCAGTGGCGAATTAAATTGAATGAGGCTAAATCCGCCCATGTCAATTTCACAAATAAAAGAGACCAATATATCCCTGTTAGCATAAACAATATCCAAGTGCCATATGCTGATACGGCAAAATATTTGGGTATGACACTGGATGCTAAGCTACGCTGGAGAGCTCATGTCAAAAAGAAAAAACTAGAATTAGATATAAAATTTAGAAAAATGTATTGGCTGCTCGGACGAAATTCCACCCATATACAATAAAATACTTTTGTAAAAACAGATTCTCAAGCCCATATGGGCATATGGAATCCAGCTGTGGGGTTGCGCCAGTAAAAGCAACTTAGAAATAATTCAGCGATTCCAGAATAAAGTATTAAGGAGCATCGTCAATGCCCCCTGGTACAGCAGAAATGGTGACCTCCACAGGGACTTGGAAATGGACACTGTTAATCAAACCATTAACAAATTTGCTGAGAGTCATGAACAGCGACTTCTTCAACATGTCAATGTAGAGGCCATCCAGCTCCTAGACAATACAAACCAAATCAGAAGACTTAAGAGGATAAAACCTTTCGAGTTAGTGTAAATTGTGTTAGGTAATACAAAAGCAGAGTACAGTGCTTGTTTGTGTACACGATTACATTAGTGTAGTGAGTTATTAGAAAAATTAAGGGATTCTAGTGAGTAAGTCCTTAGCCTTAGGTTTTGCATCGTTAGTAAATTAGGTTAGAACAGAATTATTCATTGATCTAATAAGATCAGATTATAATGTAAAAAATGCCCTGCGGGGTGTTTATTATAAAAAAAAAAAATAATTTCACTTTGTTTTATTGCCTGCTTAATATTTGATCACAATAGTAAAAAGGTGTGAGACATTATCCGTCTCATTGCCATTAAATACGTTAAATCCAGTTTAATATCCATTAACCTATAATGCATCCGAAAACTACTGCAACTCAGATATTCATCAATTCATTTCTTTGAGTTGTGCCAAACAGCACAGGCACTCAAACTGAATCTTTGTACCACAATCCATGTTATCTATTTCCATTCCATAAGCTCCGTGTCTTCCATAGAAGCCACTAGTTTGATTAGGGTATTTTTAGCAATTGTAATGGTTGTTTCCGTATGATTTTTTGTGAGTTATCACAGAAGCAGAGTATATGAGTAGGTGTTTCCTCGTAGAGTTCACATTTTACTACTATACTTACCTCGCCCATTTTGTGCAGGTGCTTACTCAGGATGCAGTGTCCAGTCAGCAGGTCGGTAACTGTCTTCAAATGTCGCCCATCCAGTTTCGACAACATCGTTGAGAATTCCATGTCTACCTTGCTCAATAAACGGTAGGTGTCCTTGTGTCACCCTCCATTTGAGTTGGTGTTCTTTACCTAGCCAGTTCTCGATTTTTTCTCATGTATTAATTATTTCTTGTGATTCTACAAAACAGTTCCGGTTCCTATGAAGTATTCTCCAGGAGTTTCTTCAGCTAACCAGTCTTTCAATTCCTTACCTGCAATCCTTTCATGTGCCCGCACCTATATGCGAGCAATACAATGGCAATACAATACGAATTATGTCACGTAATTGTCAATTAGTACAAAAAGTCTGAACAGGACCCTTTCGGAACATACTCTCAACCTGCTCACTTCAAGTGGTGATTCAGTTCTTAAAATGCTTTTCTTAAGTTATAGTAGCTACTGAAGCATGGACTATGAATACGACACATTTGGTATTTGTTGGTATAGTATTTAATAGCTACTAACGCTGTGATTATGGATGAGGCTGTAAGTTTCTACGTACGCTTCTACCATTAGTTATGCTGTAATTACTACATAGGTATCCCAAAACAATTTTTATTCAATAATAATTTTGATATTACAGTGGAAAAAATTAAAGTGGACTTGTGTAGACATCAGAAAAGTTTAACTATAAGCTTCCTGGTAAAACATCAAAACTTCTTTCAATAGTTGGTCTTGAGTTAACACATCACGTAGAATACTTATGTATTTAGCAAATTCGAAATTCACAGCATCCCTATAAACGCCAGGTTACGTGATGGTTATTAAACTTGTTTTTTATTTCTTGCCTAGAAAATTTCCGCTACTTAAAATTGTTTCAAAAGTTTCAAGGAACATCTAAACGACTTTGCTTTCGATTGAGTATACTCAGCGGAGTTGAGCTGTAATATTCAACGTAAGTCTCTAACTTTTGGCAAAGATTAATTGAAATAACCAAAGTCCCCAGTATAATATGCCATACTGAGTGTCTAGAAACGTTATTTAATGGAACAAACTAAAATTCGAATATACTGTATGTATCAATTTCTTGCAATGTACCCAAACAAATTGAAAGAACTTTCAATGGCTGTCACAAGCTGCTCGTATGAGTGAGGTATTGGGTAGGTACTATAATTAATAATTTCATTAACTTTTGAAATTTAGCGATTATGACAACATCTATTAATTTGAACATTTTCCTGAACAAATAATGCTCCTACCTGAAGGCACCATGCTTTTTTATGTATAGAATCTCTCGAATGGTGAACATACTAAACAGGCTTATTATTTGATGTTAACATGAACTTTATCAGCGATGAGTTATTTAATTTGGTTGGAATACAAAGATGTCGTATATTTGAAAGAAATGGACATCCAATGACACTACTTTTTGTGCTTCTTCAATATACTAGGATATTATGGACAGCACTATTTCCAAGAGAGAGGGACAAGTCCTCTCTAACAAAACTGGTGGACGTGTGTTCATTGCCCTTTTTACTTTTAACCATAGTGTTGTCAAATGTAGTTATCTGTGGAAGTGATTGATAATATTTAACTCTGTTGCCGCATAAAAAACGTTAAGTCAACGAAATATTAAGATTGAGAATAACTTTAACAGATGAGTACATTTTTTGGCAACACAACTGAACTAATTGTGAGTTTCATACTGCAAACAATTCTTGTCTTTCTCTTATGTAGTGTGGTTCCTATCATCCTTGTCGTACTTCTGTAAATCGTATGACTCAGTAAACTTTCCCGCAATAAGCCTAGGAGGCTGAGGTGGTACCGGCGAAAGGACGGCTCCGAAGAGGAAAAAAAACTTTCCCGCAATACTTACTATACAGCGTTGCCTAAAAGTCCTGCAGTGAGGAATTATCTTTGAAATGGATAGAGAGAAAAATAGGATATTCTGGAAAGGATAATGAATGAGACTTTATTTCCAATCAAATGTCTCAGACGCGAGCATTTCGCCATTTTTTCCCTATCCAAAAATTATAGCAATGTTCACTTCCACTCGGTAATTATAACAGAAATTTAACACAAAAAGTTTGAATTTGTAATTTTAATCTGAGCAATCATTTGCAGATACTTTATCGCAATAAGTGCTCAAATTGTTGGCCACTTGAGAAGTTTAATCCTATCCCCACATAGCACGGCAATGTTGTTGGAGGCTATGATTTCTGTGTAATGGTATCCTTGTTTTGAAAGGATTGAGTTATTGGTTACAAAATATGTTAGTATAGCAGGTTATCCATCTAGCCTGTTCAATAATCCAAGATTAAAACGCGCTGGCGATTTCACAGACAAATATCTCGCCTGACTGATGCTTCTTAGTTATGATGAATGGGATGAGTAACATGAAATCGAGATAAAACGGAATCTATTTTTTGCATTTTTTAAAAACGTTTCCGGACCCTTATATATATTTATATCAAATACAACAGATAATTGATATCTTGGGATACACCAACAATTTAAAAAATTCCAATTTGATACGTTATTGAAAATATCGAACAACTTCTGGAAAGAATTTTGTTTGGAACAATTTGATGAAACAAATTTATTATGTTTTTTTCTGACAGAGAAACGACTGAAAAATAGCATGAGAAAATAAATTTTGGAGGAAAATAACGAAACTAATCTATGGAAATGAGTTGTTGAAAGACTTTTGCAATAAGTTGAAACGACAAGAGTACAATGCCAAGATCAATCAGAGGTCTTTGATTTGCTTGGAAACAGTTCATTAATTTTATTCATTTTTATCGATTTCAGGTCTTTCAGTAAGCTATAATAATCTTCTTTTCCAGTTTATCATTCTTAAAGGAACTATTTTAGTGGTCTCTATATAAATATTACCATTTTATTTTTATAAATTTTCAAATTATCTATTATGGCTTTGATCCACTTCTTTTGATAAACATAGAAACCTTGCCACATATGCAGAGAAGCATTTGGGACGTTCTCAGCCACCTGTTATGATCGTCGAAATTTGTTACCGCATCTCAATAACTGGTGTCTAGGAATTTTCGGATTAAGTCAAAGTGGTTTGATGTGCTGCAGGAATAAATAATATGTATTTTATTTGCTGATAATTTTTAAACGTTTGATTGCAGTGGAACATATTTCTTTCACTCTCTCAACTATCTTTTGCGTGAACACAAAACCACTAAATAGGTGATCAACTTTCTACAGTCTTCAATTAGCAGTGCCTTCACAGCAGTGCTCTATGCCATTCTCCAAGCATTGAATTATGTAAAATCTAAAAATCTCCAATAATAACAGATTCTCTCAGTTGAATTCAGTAAATTGATCATTAATCTTCACACCTCCCATTCATTAGCCCTACGAATAAAACAAAATATGTTTTATCTCCAGCAATCCTACATCAAAGTGACACTATTATGGATTCCGTATCATATTGGCATCGACTTGCTCGAGAATGTGATATACAAAATTCAGAGCTACAGTACGTAAAACTGTACAGAACAATTCTGGCAAAATAAGTGGAAACTGTTGGAAAATTTTTACATTTTGACAGTGATGTCTTTGATAAAAATGAACTGAAAGTTCTCCATCACTTGAAGAAGAGCTGAAAAAAATAAAGAGTGAGTGAATAATTCTGTAATGACAATCCTAATAAGGAGCCATGGATTTTTTTAATGACTTCACTCACGTTTTATTTTAGAAGGAACTGACTGGTTAGCTATAATATATATAATAGAAAAATAGTAAAAGTACCTATGTACTCTCTCATGTACAAACTAAAAACTTGATCCAGGTTAGCAAATTATTCTGATAGTTGACTACTGATCCGGAACCGAAAATTTCTTTTTTTGAATAAGGGATTCTTAAATCACCAGCTGCCAAATTGTTTCTACGAACGCCTTTTTTCAATGCGCAAGCATCTGACGGTTTCTGATAGTTTCTGACTGTTCTACGAACAAACCTATAATATTAGCAATAAATTAGATGTAGTACTGTGTAAATTGTAATGTTCAAAATCTAATGGCTTATCTTATGAATGGATATGAAATCCAAATTGTAATCCTGGAGAGTTAAATGTAAATAACTTTGTCGCCAAAAACCCTAGAGGTTGATACGACTGAGAATTGAAATAAATAAAAAATTCTGACACCCAGAAAATGTTGAGGTAACAAGAAAAATTTTTTTCCAACTAATTGACTTGTTAACTTTAGTAAAACTTTTAAAAGGTATAGGAATTATTCCGAGAACAGATTAGGAAGCTGTTAAAAGTTTACAAATGTCTCGCAAAACCATTTGCATTTTCTCCCAATCAACTTATCATGGTCCTCTCAAGGTTCAGGAATCTGATGTGAAATATGAATGGATAATTAAAAATTAATACTGAAGCCGCTCAATGTCAAGTTATCTTCACTTTTAGTTTGTTAATAATGAAAATTAGCAAAGCGGCTACAATTCTAAGTAAACTGAGAGAAGACGAAATCAGAAGTTATGATGTTATCACCTTATATTTTGTTTGTCACTCATTCAAATTTGAGCTTGACGATACCAATACTTCAAGATCTATCCCAAAAAAAATTGAACAAAAATTGAGAAACAATCTTCTAAAACTGTACATAAGTATATGAATAACCTGGAAATGTGACAAATTCTATTTAGGTGGAACATTTAGACTAATAAAAATCAGAATAAATTAATACAAAAGTTACAAGATCGGTAGTTCTATAGGTCCATTATTTGCAAATATCCTTGGAAAGAGGGTGGGCATCGTGTTAGGGATATTGGAAGTGTGGAAGCAAATTCAAACTTGATATAATAATTCGTCACGCTTAGGTAAACACCGCTGTCAGTCAATAACTCAATACACTCATTTTCTGTGTTTTGTTGTTGTGAATACTACTGATTACGCATTTGGATTGATCTTTTATTATTTTACGTGTGATATATCGTCTCCACTCTACTATAACAATGAAACCAAGCTTTGTTAAGGCAAATAGCTTAAATTTGCCCAGGATTGATATAATGATGTTGGGCGATTTCCTCGCAACAAATCAAGAATTTTGCTCGTCTGAGTTTAGAAACGTGAAAACTTCCTTGTAAGTGAATTTTGTATTTATCTTCACCCTAGATACAACCAACTGAGATATAATCAAACTAGTTTTAAGCTTATACGAGTTTAGTTAACTTTCATAGGTTGGCATATAAATTTATGGGGCATACATCCTGGTTTCATACGTACTTGTGATACTGACCCCATCACATGATACTGCATACAGTTTTCCATATCATCTGGCAACTGCCAAAAGAAAAGTTAACCATTGAAAATGATAATAAGAATTATAGACAAGACCAAAACAAACATAACCTCAATGAATTAGATATTTCATAGCCTCAATATTTCAACTATTTCACGTCAAACAAACGTTTTAAGTTTGAGAAATATGAATATAATAGAATAACATACTCACAAGTGGTATTCACAGAAATAAAGTGGCCAATTCGTGACTACGTCGTTGGTTTCGCCTTGCGAGCTTCAACCACTTATCTCTTATCTATCATTTTCTTGTTTGGAACATGTACAAACACTTTGTTGGGTGTTCTTATTGATGTGTTTTTACACTGCGGTACTGCACACCACTTATAAACTTTGGAATTCATTTTTATTACACGAATTTATTTAATGTTTTGTTTACTTTCTTCGCTACGCGTAGACACAATGACATGTTTACCTAGGTGTGACGTCAGAGCCGACGCCATGACACCTGCGAGCTGTTTTCGCGCACTATTTGAAGATTATCAGTAAAATGGCTTCAAACTTCGTTAAAGTTAAGTTTATTACCGAAATAAAGGTTTTTTCGTAAATAGTGAATGTGTGACGGAAGAGTATTTCAAAATCTATCGTCACGCCTATTATTTACTGTTGAAGTCTTTAATTCAGATCACTCGTACTTTGGCTCAACTCCGTACGGTTAATCAATTTAAAATGATGTTCACATTAAACGGCATAACCTATGGTATAGATCCTACTTTAACATGTACTGTTTGTAACCTGGGCGAGAAGGAAACTATTTTTCATATTTTGATTGTCCGATATATACCTGCAGTCATGAAACAAAACATATCCTGTCTGCAAAATTTGGAAACATTAGTAAATGCTCTACACAAGATAAACCTATCTGAGGAAAAAACTATAAGATGCTACCTTTGGAATATTGTCAAATTGTGGTCATTTATACTAAATGATAATGTATTTATTTTATTTTGTGTTTATTTTTTATTACAAACTGTCTTGTAAACTTAAAAAAAAATTGTATATTATCACACACTAACCTTGCTGAAAACATTGTTTTCTATAAGCAATAAAGATATTATAATTATTATTATTATAATAACTTCTCCAAAAAGAAATATCTCGATAGGTCATGGTGCCGAAGAGAGTATTCCAAATCCTTTCAAATACACCATACACCTACAGCTACAGCGTGCCTTTATAATAATTTGAAAATTCAACGGAATGATTTGAACAGTAGATTTCCTCAATGTCTCAATGTCGTGGAATTGGAATGGAACATATGTTACTTTTTTTCATCTAAGGTGTCCAAAAACTCTGCTTTCAAACGAAAACTACAGCTACTGGATGTCATTATGTTCTTAATCATTTCGTAATATACTGTGCTTGTGATAAAACTTTGAGAAAAACAATTTTTTGCAGTCTAAAGCGTTGAAATACTCTTTTCACGCTAAAGTGTCCGTCATATAAACACAAACAAGACAGGCAACGGATAGAAGGAATAATAATAACAAAGGGAGATACAATAGGTCATATCATTATTTATAGTAGATTCATTCGGTATGAAGAGGGGGCGTTTAACGGCAGGAACATGTTTTTTTGAGGAGAGCATGCATGAGATATTGGGAAATAATTAATGTTCTCTGTCATCCAAACTTCCATCGTATTTTAAATCTTCATTCCGAAGAGTTTAACTTTAACGGCTGCATGGCCAGTGAGACATCTTAAAACATTGTGTTGATTTTCCCGATGGGATTTCTTATTTGTTCAGAAAGAGAAAGTTTAGGGAGCGTAGGGTATATTTTGTAGTGAGGATTATTGCTGTTATTGCAAAATAACACCCTGTATTCCAATTTTCCAGTTCAACTTTTTTTCTTATTGAACTCAGGTCCCATTTAGGCAATATGTCCTGTTTTGTCCGGAATAAGTTGACTGTCGTGCTAATTTATCGGCAGTTTCGTTTCCTGGGATATTCGAATGACCCTTCACACACATGAATGTAGTAGATTTTCCTGAATTATGTAACTGAACTAATATGTTGATGATATCTACAACACTTTTATTAGAATAGAAATGTTCAATGTAATTTTATAGGCATGGTAGTACAGATTTGGAGTCAGATATTACAACGTAATCTTGAAAGTTTAGACGTTTTTCAGAGATTCATTCTGATAGATTGGCCGCCGGTTCTGCCGTGAATACAGAAGATGCTTCGATATTGGGAATGTAAACGGAACAGCATTCTTAGTTTGAATTTAGATCTGTCAGTATAGATTCCTAATGATTGTTATGTTATATTATCAGTATCAGAACTGATATATATTATGCTTACAAATACTTTTTATGTTTGTTCATGGTGTAGTTTCAATTTCTCCATAAAATAAGTTATTTTTTCCTTTTCTAGTTTAATATGTTCACGAGTATGTTTATCATTGGGTAACACTACATCTCTCCAACTACAAAAATTATCATTGAATTGTTATTGTTTGGATAATTTTTCCTACGACCATATAGGAAATTAACATAATATGTTTATATATTATATTATATTATATCGCACTCTCTACTCTGGCGGAAAGTTTCTCTTATCATCGTAGTGACGCGAACCGTGCGCTATGATATCACCCTATATATCATATCGCACGGTTCCCATGAATTCGATTAACGTGGTTTTCTTATTTATATTTACCTACGTAATAACTACAAATATAGCACAAAACACAAAATCTGTTCAAAAATTATTAAGATTCGCCAAATTTTGTAAAAAAAAAACGGCCGGAAATCGAATCGCGGTCTACTCCAGCATTCTCCGAATTGTCATGACGCGGATATCTGTCAAATGTTCTTATTATGGGTATATCTATAGTATAGCTGTAGAAATTTGCAAAAAATCAAATTATAAAGAATTAAAATGTCTCCTGCGTTATTTTGAAAATATTTTGCATTACAAACTGATTATTTTAAAAATTATCATATGTTGTAGGTAGGTACAGTTATTGATGTTTTCAAATAAATAAAACCATCATATTTCGTAAATTTATCGCGTGATCGTAATAAATATATTCTAATTATAAAAGTGAAAAATAATGAAGTAGGCTTATGTCAAAATTCTCAAATTATAACACAAAGCATTGTAACCCAAAACTGCCCCAGGCTAGAGCACTCCAGCTCAGGGAGTGGAATTCGGCACCAATTAAACTATTTCATACACTATCACTGGGATGGGGTGTACAATTAATATTAAATTGGACGCCACCAGCTTTTTAATCGAACGAAGCAATTAAAACAAGGAACAAAGGGTGGAAAGCTGGAAACACCTTGTAGGAAATTAAATTTACGTTACAAAAAAATAAATAAAATAAATCTACTTATTCCCGAAAGCGTTTATCCAATTCAATGATTATTAAATAATCAATACAAAGAATGAAATAATACTTATTTATTGTATTATTTGAAACTCAACATGAATTGAATATTCCAAAAACCAAACGAAGAGAATACTTATTGTTATTAGCACGCCAAATCCAAATCTTACACACGCTATAGACAAGACGGAAGAACTTATCTTAGAGGGCTGAGGATGTTTGCAGCTCTTAGCGCGATGGCGGCAGTGGCGGTGATGTATTCTCTCGCACGGATCGGGAACGGGAACAAAGGTGGCTGAATCTTCTTTAGATTTAAAATTGGAAGCTTGTCTTAAACTTGTCTTGAACTTGCCTTAAACTTGCCGGCTGCAGAGCTGCGGAAAAATAGAGAAACTCTCTACATAACCCGTTGCAAAGTAAATGTCACTCATTCCATTTCATTTGCCTCGTGAGACAATACTTCCCACTCGTGTGAAAAATGTCACTTTCCGCACTCGTTACGTACCTAATATACTATTTTCCGTCACTTATAATGTCATATTTCATATCGAAGCGCTATGTAAGATCTAAAGTAAGGCTTTTGGTGCGTTTGTAAAAATCAACACAGTTTCGCAAAAAAACACGACAGGACCGTTTTTGTAAATTGTTTCCATTGATATGATTGTTATTTGAGGTGAAACGCCATACAAAGCTCCACTGAGACTTATCTCGGAATATAACTGATAATTGCAATGGAAGATATCTGTTGGAATAAAAATTGATACTAGCAAAAAGACACGAGACATCGTAGCGAAGATTCATTGATACATCCTTTAAATAAGTTTCATTCCTTGATTGTTTTAAGTTCATCCCACGTCGAATCGCCCAATAGTTGAAATCGTCCTTTTCCAATTTGGATGAATATTGGTCAGAAATTATTTTCCAAAAATTGTGCAAAATTCAGAATTTCAATTTTTTTTCCTGTTTTTGTATTAATTTCTCAATTAAATATATAAAATTTTTTCCTAAAAAAACTTTTTTTCATTTTTATCTAAATAGAGTGAGAAATCGTGTAATTTTGAACAGTTAATATTTCATTTATTAGCATAATAATGAGAAAAAGGAAATTTGCTTTTCAATTTTTCAAAAATACTATTTTGAGTGTGAGTTTGATCAACATTCTGTCACGTAAGTAGTTTTTTTCATCCCTATTGTGCTATTGCCGCTTTTTTTCTTTTAGTTGACCTGGAAATATTAAAATAATATTGATTTTGAAATACAGATTTAATATTGATAAAGTATAAGTTCAACATCTGCTTTTAATATCGGA
>CAJUYI010000127.1:125087-139083 GCA_910591695.1 Galerucella pusilla
AGTGGAATTGATGAAGATTAGTGCATTAGTGATGCGACAAGGAAACGAAATTTCTGAGGAAGTAACTAATATCATCATGGAAAAATTACACGAAGTGTGAGTTAATAGTTATTCATGTAATTAGTGGGATATGGATATTTCTAACGCACGCACTCGAAGTTTGCACGACGAGGCCGTAGGCCGACTCGTGTAATCACATAAATGCATTAATAATTCCTATCCCACGTATTACGTACAAAATTATTCGATCTAAAACTGTTCATTAGTATTATTAACAGTATATTATGAAATTTTATTGAAAAAAACTTCAATCCAACGTATTGTTATTAATATTGACTGCAAACATGGGGTACTGTAAATCATACTTTGTGACCAAACAAACAAAGTTGAGGAAATAAAATAAATTAGTTATGTCATCAAATTGTCAAGGTTGAATGAACAAAAATCTATGGAAATGAGTTCAAGCGAATACAATCTTCCTTCGGATATTGAAAATTAATGCAACTTCCTGTGTTATTTTAAATATTTGATTCTGGTATTTTAATATTTTTCTTGACTCTTATTATCGCACTAGTGTGGTAATGTATTTAAAAACGCACTAGTTCGGTAATATACGTCATTATGACTCTGAAAATAGTGTCAAATTGTTCCCGTTACATGACAGTTGTAGATAAGACAATTAATTTGTTCTATACCTGGGTTAATCCCTGGAAATATTTTCCAATGTTCATGATAGTATTGCACCATTCTAAGTATCAAATCGCTCGTATCTTTTCTCTCGCTTAAAGTGACAACTGGATCAGGAATGAATAACAGATTGCCTGGCTTTTTAATAAGACTAAGAGAAAGCTGCAGACCTTGTAACCTTCGCTATTCAATTTTATATCCTAGTGCCGGTTTTTGTTATGAACAGCGATGAAAAGATAATGGAATAAAATTCCAAAAAGGAAGCTTTTAACGGCCATTGAAAAAATTATTCGTGATGAATTGTACAGGGGAAAAATTTAAATTTGATAATCTGGAATTTTATGCAGACACAAGCGAATGAAATAAATTATGGATTATTATAGCTACTGCTTCATGCTGCAAAATTGAAAATTGAGATGTTGGAAAACTAAATATCCAAATACTTATTGCCTCCATTCTCTTCTTTATGAATTGCATTATATTGGAAAATTGAGGGATATTCAATTCCCATAGGCCTTTTTGCTGAGTTGTAGAACTGATATTCGATTTTTTTTAGTATTATTGTTAAATATTCGGCTCTGGTACCTTGTTGATATTGATGACGGACGCGGCTGGATTCAGAATTCAGGCTTCAACAGTTCTCAACCATAAGTTCTGTGAATTGTCAATGCAATTATTCACTCAATTTGATGAGCAGCTACAAGAATATATTGAAGATAGGAGCAAACCTCAAGTGATAAATCAAAAAATATATAAATTTGAACTTCATTCTAACGGCACAGTATTCTGTTTTCCCACCGCAACCAAATATACTTATTGAGAATTGATTTGCGTGATGCTTACTTCCCTGGAAAATTTCTTTTATTGTTAAGCTCACACATCGTTTTCCTCATATTATTCCAATATCTGGTCATGGTAAAGGACGTCAGTTCAAAACTTTAACCAGCTCTTCTCTCTGGTATGCGAAGGGTGCTAGCTTCTTTTAGGAAGTACTTCTGGATAGAGGTGAATTAGGTTAAATGGTTATAAAATCTAGTATGTGTAGTTGGCAACAGGAAGGAGAGTTGCCGGACACTGAAACAAAATAATGTAGTTGGGCGCCAATGAAACAATATGTGATTGAGTTGTGCGCTAATGGAACAAAAAATGTTGAATGGCGTTGAAAAAAATATATGGTGAATACTGACCGAATACATATGGAGGTGAACTGAGCCAGTTCGCAGAGCTTTGTTATCTAATGAAACTTGAGAAAAAAATTCATTTTAAACTGACTAGGTGGAAGAAAAAGAAATTATTGGGCGCCACTAATTCTCTTTCCTAAAAAAAAATTTGAAACAAAATCAAATTTGAGGGTCAGCTAGCTTATAATCTGTTTAAAAAAAAAAAGAACTTAACGTTTCTGTATGATAAATAAAACTATTTGAGTGAAAAAATGTATATAATATCAGTCATGAAATGACAAAAAGGGGTTAGTATACATAAAAAAATATAAAATACTAAGCACTGGAAAAATCAATAAGAGGGTGAAGCCCAACTCTTTACTGTTGATACTTCTGGATGCACTCCACTGTCATCCCCCACACACAGAATTGAGTGTAATGGTAATGGCCTTACTAAAATATTTGTAGATCCAGCAATCACAGTAGAATGGATTCTTAACAGAGCCTCCTAGGGAACGTCCTACTCCTAGGTGTTTAGGTCATTAAATAAATAATTTTTTGTGGACTGTAGCACTTTTATTATTAATACAAGTAGGAGCAAATTAACACACGTTTGGTTACGGCAGCCAAATTGGCGAGAGATCGTCTGCTGTCACTTTTGACAATTTGTCAGGTGTACGCCTTGACATACCGGCCACCTTGAAAGGAAATCTTTCAAAAGAATAAAATTACAAAAAAGCTGCTTAATTATAGGAAAAAATACTCCACATTAAAAACCAATGAAAATGTTTACATTTGTGTTACATTAAAATATCAAAATAATTGTCAATGGTTTAACACCTAAAAAACAAGAAAGTAACTATACTAAACGTTCTATTATTTTAAAGTAAAGATTGAGAGTATTTAGTTATTCTGTGTCTACGGGAAGGACACATATACGATTAATTGCTCGTTTCACTGTTCCCGACCGCACTTTTATAGTTACTACCCTGACAATGCCATCACTACCACGATGCAGTTCTATGACACGTCCCAACTGCCATTGTAGAACTGCTGCATTATCGTCCTTGATAAGGACCAAAGATCCCATCTTCACAATTTCCTCACATCGCTTTCGCCATTTTGTCCGTGTTTGAAGTTCAGCTAGATATTCTTTCTGCCACCTTTTCCAATAATGTTGTACCATGCTCTGAATGTGCTGCCACCTGGACAGTCGATTTTGCGTAACATCAGTTAAATTGTACTCGGGAATAGAGGTAATTGTCCGACCAATTAAAAAATGGGCTGGAGTTAATGCTGAATAGTCTTCTGGATCTTCGGTTAATGGACACAGAGGTCGAGAATTTAAAATACCTTCTATTCGAATTAAAAAAGTTCCGAATTCCTCAAATGTTAAAGGCATGTTTCCTATAACTCTTTTAATATGAAATTTAGTGCTTTTTATTCCAGCCTCCCAAAGTCCCCCAAAGGTTGGAGAATTGGCTGGAATGAAATGCCACGATATGTTTTCGTCGGCCAATTGTGATCCAATGATCTCGGAGTTGTCGTTTAAAAAATCAAAAACCTTATTAATTTCTCTATTAGCACCTACATAATTAGGACCATTATCGGAATATATATTTTTTGGTTTGCCACGCCTAGAAGTAAATCTATTTAAGGCTGCCAAAAAACATTCACTGGTTAGGTCAGATACAAGCTCGAGATGCACTGCTTTAGTGCTCATACAAATAAATAAACAAACGTAACATTTGCTACTAGTAGCACCCCGACCCTTTTTATTTTTAATATAAAATGGTCCACCATAATCTGTACCAACATTTTCAAAAACCCCAAAAGTATTTACTCGTACATCTGGCAAGTTACCCATTAGATAATTAGTGTTCTTGGGTTTAGCTTTAAAACAAATTAAACATTTATTCACAATATTTCTACATATACTACGACCTGATATTGGCCAGTATCTTTCACGAATTGAATATAGGAGAGCCTGAGCTCCACAATGCAACAGTCGTTTATGTTCATTTTCTAAAATGTATTTAGTTAAAAAATGATTGTTAGGTAAGATTATTGGATATTTGATTTCACTTCTTAAGTTAGCATTTTTTAACCTACCGCCTACGCAAATCAAACCATTTCTTATAATTGGATTTAGACTTAAAATTTTACTTTTCGGAGAAATGGATTTTCCAAATAATAAATTATTGAATTCTACGGAAAATACCTCCCTTTGAGCCTCCCTGATTAACAATTTTAAAGATTTATCTAATTCCTCAGGGGATAAAGGCTTAGGTTGATTGTCACATCTATTTTTATTTTTTATATATTTTAGGAATCGAACAGCATACGACAAGACATGTACCATTTCATTTAAATTATAGCAACTCGATAACCTGTCAAATAAATTTTTAATAGCAGCATTATTCATAACACAGGATACTGTTTTTTGTCTGGAATGTCTTCATCTACCTTGCATTCTAGAATATTCCAATAGCAGCTGTCTCTTAAAAGATAATCCGGCCCATGCCACCATAGATTATTGTTCATTAAAACTTGTGGAGAGGTACCGCGAGAAAGTAGATCAGCTGGATTGTCTCCAGATGGTACATAATTCCAATCCCTTTTATTTGTCAATGATTGAATATCACTGACCCTATTAGCGACAAAAGTTTTCCAAGATGATGCCTCACCACGAATCCAACACAGGGTAATATTTGAATCTGACCAAAAATAATAATTATTAAACTTTATATGTACACTATTTAATACTTTATTTGTTAAATTAGCTAAAAGTTGTGCTGCACAAAGTTCCAATCTGGGAAGACTTACTTGCTTTAATGGTGCTACACGGCTTTTAGCGCATAAAAGATTACTTGAATATTTGCCAGATTGTAATCGACACCGTACATAAATGCACGCACCATATGCCCTTATAGATGCATCACTATATCCATGCAATTCTATACTAGCATAATTAAAATCAATAATATATCTATTTATTTTGAAATGATTTATTGATAAAATGTTATTTCGGAATTCCTTCCAGACTTTACATATTTTTACTGGTAATTCGTCGTCCCAGTCCAATTTATGTTTCCAAATATCTTGGATAAGTAATTTGGCAATGATTATCACGGGTCCTAATATGCCCATCGGGTCAAATATTTGTGATATAGCTGACATAATAGACCTCTTTGTAATTTTTTCTGTTATCGTTATTTCCATATTAATTTTATAATTTAATGAATCACTTTGTGCGTTCCAATATATACCTAGAGTCTTATTAGGTTCATTAAGACCGATATTTAAAATAGCTACTTCTAAGTCGTTATTTACCTCAAATTTGCTTAATATATCCTTATTATTGCATAACCACTTACGAAGTTCAAAACCCGATTTGTTTAAAATATCTGAAACATTTCTTTGAATGTACAAAAGTTCTTCTTCCGTATCTGCGCCTGTAAGTAAATCATCCATATAAAAATCTTCTTTTAGTATTTTACTGATTAACGAATTATCTTTATTTTCTTCAGCTATATCAAATAAACATTTAACGGCCAAATAGGGTGCCGAAGCTGTTCCATAAGTTACTGTATGTAACTTATAGCATTTTAATTCGTGATCGGGTTCAGGACGCCAAAATATTTTTTGATAATTTCGGTCTTCTTCATGAATAAGAATTTGTCGGTACATTTTATTAATATCCCCTGTCATGACGTATTTGTGAATACGGAATCTGACTAGAATGTCGAAAATATCTTGTTGCAAAGTTGGACCTTTGAATTGTACGTCATTTAAGGACAATCCACTAGTGGTTTTACAAGATGCATCGAAAACTATTCGAACTCTCGTAGTTAAACTGGTATTTTTAATCACCGCGTGGTGTGGTAAATAGTAGCCTCCTTGCTCTACTCCATTGGCGTCTTTAACTTCAGACATATGATTAAGGGCAGAATATTCGGACATAAAGTTTACATAATCCTTTTTTAAATCAGTATTTTTGCTTAATTTCTTCTCTAGTAAATAGAAACGCTGCAAGGCATTGTCGCGAACAAATCCTAAATTAGAAACAGATTTTTTAAATGGTATTCTAACAACATATCTGCCGCTTTTATCTTTACTTTTAGTCTGTTCAAAAAACGTTTCGCAATACCTTTCAGCTTCAGATAATATCCTTTTTTTATTATTTATTTCTTCTAATTCCCAAAATCGAATTATTTCATTATCTAACCAAGCATCTTGTAAAGTACTTAAACAATTTACTGACATATCTGTCTGCGTATTAATTACCATGTTCCCTGCAACTATCCATCCCAATAAAGTATCTTGAAGAATTGGCATTTTATTCCCAAGACATTTTTGATCCGGCTTTAAAATAGACCAAAATATTTCGGATCCTAACAATAGTTCAATTTCCTGTGATACATTAAATTCAGTATCAGCTAATTCAATACAAAAAGGGATTTTTAATTTATCTTTATTAAAGGTAAACAGGGGTAAATTATCTGTTATTTTATTGATAACTAAACAGTTAATTTTTCTTTTGAAACTATGGTTCACATTTGAACTGATTTCGATGTTTACCTGCTTGTTTATATTAGCCATATTTTGTCCAATACCTCTAACTGCATGTCTAATACTTTTAAATGACAAATTTAATCTTTTACAAAGATCTTCAGTTACGAAATTGCTTTGCGACCCATTATCTAGTAGAGCTCTGCATTTAAATATCTCATTATTTACCTTTATTTGAACAATTACAGTTGAAAGCAAAACTTGTGAATTATTATATGACGTGGCAACCTCGCTGGGTCTAGTATGTGCTGCAAAACTTTCTGCGCTTCGGGATGGCATTGTCGAGTCGGCGCAAACTGTACCATTATTTGGTAAAATATTTACATTACTGGTATTGGCACTGTCGATTAAATTATTATTATTAAATGTTTCAGAATGAAGTAAAGTGTTATGTGATTTATTACATTTTGCACATTTACTCAATTTACATTTCCAGGAAGGATGGGATGGTCGAAGACAGTTTAAACAGAGTTTCAATTTTTTAACTACTTCAATTTTCTTATTTACTGAAAACTTTAAAAAGGATTCGCATTTAAAAATACTATGATTTTGTTTACAATAATAACATTGATACCTGACATTATCTGTTACTGCAGTAAATCCATGACTACCAGCTCTTTTATTTCTATGAAATGAAGCTTTCTCTTGAAATGTTACTTCAAGTTTTTCTAAAATTTCGCACTTAGATTTAAGAAATTTGTTTAAGTCATCTAAACTCGGTAATTCACCTTTGTAACTAAAATTTTCCCAATCTCGCCGTGTTGTAGGATCAAATTTGTTGGCAAGTAAATAAATAATTAATCTGTCCCATGAATCGATATTTTCTCCTAAGCTTTTTAATGAACGTAGATGCTTGGTAACTGTGTCATACAAATTTCTTAAATCTTTGTGGGATTCACAGGTTAATTTAGGATGCTCAAAAATACTGTGAATATGGTTGTGAACCATCAAACCTTTATTTTCAAACCTATCGACTAATATCTGCCAGGCAACTTTATAATTAACTGCTGTTACCTCCACAGACTGTATAACCTCAAGAACACTTTTGTCTAGCGAAGATTTTAAATAATAAAATTTTTGTGTATCGTTTAAAGATTCATTTTTTTCAACTAAACTGGTAAAAGTATCCTTAAATTCTAACCATGAACAATAATGTCCATTAAATGTTGGCAAGGTTATAGGAGGCAATTTTACAGTGGGTCTTACATTAAAATTTGCATTGTTAGTAAAACTACTATTGCTTTTCGAACCTGCATCGGACTGGGCCTCTGAGTTTTTATCTGATTTGTTATAGAACGTTTTACAAAATAATTTGGCTTTACCAATTGCATTATAATATTTTGTTTCAAATTCCAACTCTTCTTGATTAAGTTCTTCGCTAGTATTAAGTAATATATTCAATTGTAAAATTATTTCACTAAATTCACTTAAACAAGGTTCAACATTTTCTAAACGACTTTCTATCTCAGTAATTATTTCATCATTCAATTCATCTTTATTAAAATTATCAATAAAATTTTTGAATCTAGAAAGTTTACTTTTTAACGAAGTTTTTTTTGCCTTTAAATTTGTTTCCTCAGACATTTTCAAACTCAAACAGAAAATACTTTATTAGTAAATTCTCTTACCTTATAAGCCCTTCGGAGAACCCGTGGTGGAACGATCCAACTAGCAAAAAACGTTGTCTTCCGATTCTCTGCGAACATTTGTTAATTCCTAATCCGCCATTTTACCAACACATTTGGATTTTTACAATAAATGCGGCTGCCTAAACTCTTACACAACTTGCACTAATTCATCTTCATCTTGGCTCGTAGGACCAATGTTTAGGTCATTAAATAAATAATTTTTTGTGGACTGTAGCACTTTTATTATTAATACAAGTAGGAGCAAATTAACACACGTTTGGTTACGGCAGCCAAATTGGCGAGAGATCGTCTGCTGTCACTTTTGACAATTTGTCAGGTGTACGCCTTGACACCTAGGGACAGTTGTATTCCTAGGGACCATTGTACTCCTATAGAGACTCGAAGGTATGGTCTCCAGGAACTGTAGCTTCAGGTTATTTTATTCCATGGAACTGTGTGTCGCAAAGGGACTGTTTGTCTTCGAGAAACTATTCGTATCCAAGGAACTATTTGATCTTCAAGGAACTGTTTTACTCAGAAAATTGTATCCCAGGAAACTGTGCCTCAATCCTGGTACATATTAGGTAATGTTCGTATTGTATTGTATTGTATTGTATATAGGATTACTGCACAGTTTTAAAACTTGTTCAATTATCGACAGACGATGAGAGAAGTCCTACCGGTACCCTGTTCGTTCTTATTCAAAGACTTTCCAAAATTTCAAACTATTATAATTAATATCAACTATTTCAATACTATTCCACCAAAAATCACAGTTCTGAAGAAATTCAATTATGAATATTGAAGCTGAAAGTTTGAACGCAAAGTTCACGTTTCAACACCCTGTAGTTTATTTGTTTGTAGTTTAATTGTTTTCAGAGCTCAGAACTGTTTAATCCAGCCAAACGGAACTATTTTCTAAAAATGGAACACAATGCCCATTGTGTGTTGTTTCATAAAATCCAACCAAACCTTCGAACCACTTATGACGAAAGGCTCTATATTTTCATAGTTCACTGTCTCTGACTGTAATCTACGTAACTTTCTTGATTTACCTAACATGCAAAGTTACCGCCGGAAAACTGAAAATAATTGGGATTTTTAACGAACTACTTCAACCACCGCCGTAATTAAAAAAGTGAAGTTTGGCCACGGCTATGGCTGAACTTGGGTTATTGTAACAAAAGACTTTTTGAGCTAAGAATTCATTTGAATATGGAATTCGAAGTAAAATGAAAGCTGGTAGCAAGATCTAAAGTAATTACCGTTTATATTCCCAGATAGTACTTTTTCTCAAGTCCACCGACTTTAATGATACAGGATACAGCATAGTTATGAGAAATTTTTTTTATTGAAATTTTAGTGCCTCCCCAATACAGAATACCCCAAATATATAGGTACCACTTTATAAGAGACGTACCAAAAAAAAATATAAATGGCTACTGGCTGAAAACCAAATTATTTGTTATTAATCATACTAGTATGTACATATTGTAAATATTACTCAGAATTGTACAATTCTGTTGTTCAGTGCTTACAATTACGATATCAATGATAATGAGGATGATTTCAATAATAGTCTGTAGGCCTTGTTAAAAAACTTGAAATCGTTACAGACTCTGACAAACAGGGAAAGTTGGCCCACCGCCCGAAATGCGCTTCATGGTCGACATCATCACGACCTCAATCAACATTATACCGACAAGGAAGCAACTCTGGTTGAACATTATTTCCAAAAACAGAAGGATTTATGATGGCAACTCAAGACCAAGTAATTAATACCAACAATTACAAAAAATGTGACCAAGAGATCCATACATCGTGTAGAACAAGTGCAGAAGGTGTCGAAAAATAACAGAGACGATACAAACATTAGGTACGTCAGGATGTTCAGCAATAGCTAGCACTGATTACCTACGCAGGCACAATCAACTCTGCAAAACATCAACCACCCACCTACACGTCCTATCACAAGTACCATCCGCATTCAGTTCTAGATAATGTTGATTTTAGACTACAGAGCGAGTTCTGTACAAACGGTTTTGTACAAAGTTCGGAAGGGGAAGGAGAACACACGTACAAAATAACCGGTACGAAGCTTCGTACAAAATCGCTTGTTCAGAGCTGGCTCCGTACTATGTCTGGCCTGGAATATTTCCCATTCTCTCGGTTATTTGTTGAGGCATTGAACCAAATATTTTTTTCATTTTCATTCCTTTTTATCAAGAATGACATTCTAACATGATAGTCTACTAGGAATGTGATTCAGTGAAGTGCATGCTCTAGGAACGGTTTTATTGGGATAGCGCTTTTCTGCTTATATCGGAAATGTTGTTGATAAAACGCGTTTGTTATCATCTAATCATCTACTTCCTTGAATTCCAGCCTCGAATTTATTATAGAATATTATAGAATTGTTTATTACATCTTCCACATCATTTGAGTCAAATTGTGATATTTCTTCATTCGGGATATTCAGAATACTGGAAATACTTATTATTAATTAGGTTTGTATTTGTTTGGAAAATAAAAGTTACATTATTATTTTTGTTGCACAGCAAGCCTTGTTTCCTTTCTCATTTATTTTTTTGAATTTTTAATTTTTCCTCGGATCTATATTATTCTCTCAACTGCTATATAACGTCTATTATACAGTGTGGGTACTTTTTTAAATTAGCTGAATATGGATTTATCAAACATATAAACTAACTAGTTATTGGACGTATTTGTTCATTACACAAAACCTGCTACGCCAATGAATTTTATCATGAATACCTAAAAATTGCCTTAAAACGCCAATTATTAGACAAAATCGGTAAATAATGTGGATTGTTTTCTATTCTGTCAGTTGTTGATGTGTTGACAGTTTATACTGAAAAAGTAAAATCTTTGTCAAATACTCTTTCCTTGTAGACATAGAGATGGAATATTTTGGTGAGACTCACCGAATTGAGATTTTAATGATCATCGGGTACGGGGATAACTGCAGAGGTCAAGTTGAAGTGGCAAACTTATTTCATCACAGGTATCCCGAATTGCCTAATATTTCACAAAGTACTGTATTTGAAATTCATGCACAATTTAGAGAACTTGGACATGTCAAACCATTGAAAAGAAAACCACACTTCGTTGAAGATGATGTGAAAGTAGATATTTTGTTAAGTGTCGAAGAGAATCCAGCTTCAAGTACACGTCAAATTGCCCGTGAAAATAATGTTAGTCATACAACTGTTTTAAGATGTCTTCATAAAGAAAAACTTTATCCCTACAAATTAACTTTTGTGGAGGAGTTAACAGAAGACGATCCAGATCGTAGAATGGATTTCTGCGAAAGATTGATGAATAAGCTGAACAGAAATGAGATAGCTCTTGGTACCATTCTTTTTTCTGACGAATCAACATTCATATCAAGAGCAGAGGTGAACCGACAGAACTGTAGATATTGGTCAGCAGAGAATCCTAATTGGATGCGTGAGACACATACTCAGTACCCTCAAAAGATGAACGTTTGGACCGGTATCATAGGCGACCATATTATTGGTCCTATATCTTTAGATCGGAATTTGACAGCTGAAAAATATCTAAATATGCTAAGAAATGAAGTGATTCCTGCGTTGGCAAACATATCCCAACGCAATAGATCCTAGCTTACCGAATGAAAATGTTTGGTTCCAGCAAGACGGGGAAACACCCCATTATGCTTTAATGGTAAGAGCTTATTTGGATAAAATCTTCCCCAATGAATGGATTGGACGAAGAGGTACTATTGAGTGGCTAGCTAGATCGCCAGACCTTACGCCGTTAAATTTTTTTCTGTGGAGTTATCTCAAGAACAAAGTATATGCAACACAACCAACTAGCATTGTGGACCTCAAAGACAGGATAACTACAGAAATACGGAATATTTCACCTCAAACTTTAAACAAAGTTGAGTAGGAGTCCTATAGGAGACTGTGCTATTGCCAACAACTAGGTGGAAAACATTTTGAGCATTTATTTTAATGTATTAAAATCAAATACATCAGGTATTTCATGTATGTGTTTAATAACTGTAAAAATAAAAATTTCACCCTGTATAATTCATGATTGACCATACATTATTTAGTTTGTTGGAATCGGTTCATTAGGAGGATTTTAAAAATATGCAAATGTACCGGGTTTTTCATTAAAAAAACAACACCGACTAGGGCATACTCGCGTGAATCACCCTGTACATCCACATTTATGTTCACATAACGCACAACTCAATTTGAAAGTTGACGTATCTCGTTTTCTGAAATAATGACATAAAGAATTTTATTCCATAAGTGGTTTCTACACTGTATGACGGCACCGGATTGCCGGAATAATAGTGGAATAATAGTGGTATTTGCCTCTATCTTTGATTTACTGGGTAGTTTATTTTTAAAATTTCAACACCTCAAGAATTTCAGCGGTGCAGTTTAGCAATTCTTTGAGGTTTGCCGTGAGGTCCTAGCGTTAGCATGTATTCATTCATAGCCTTGAGCCAGTGATTATATGCTTATATAAAAAGTACTATCAATGTAGTAGCGGCCGTCGGGTAGGTTTTCTGAAGACGTCAAGTTACTGTGTATTAACTGGTTGTGGTTGATTTCAATGTTTGAGCAATAGTTGCTTCTCTCCTAGAAATAGTAGTTTGTGCAACTAGTGTAGATATGATGGGCATATGATCGCACGAGGACGAAGTTTGAGTACGACGCGTTACTATGTATAAGTTGGGTGTGGTTGATTCCAATCTTCTAGCAATAGTTGCTTCTCTCCTGGTGAAGAAGTCCAGGGAAATACAGTCACGGCATGGTGATCAGCATTTTCATTACCAGTAACAAACTGTTACATCACGAGCTGAGAGAGTTTGATAGATATGTTCTGTACTATTAGATATTGGATCATCATCTCGGAAAAAGGCATGAATAAATCAATAACCGAAATTATTTCAAGAATGGCTAAATTTTCATGGAATGACCTTATACATAACAAATACTGGTCCCACCACCTTCCAAAAGTGGTTGAAACTGTTTTAACGACTAAGTTCGCGTATGAAAGATGGCAGTCGAATCAGTTATATGCAAAAATGGTGCATTTTCCAAGCAGCCCAATCTATTTTCGGATCATATTTTTTCCACATCCAATTCCAGCCAACTTTTTCTTTTGTTAGACGTTTACTGGACGCTCAAATTATAATTGCTAGTCTTGCGTATCTCAACTCATGCGCCAAAAAATGCACACCGATTTTCATATGAGTAGTCCCTGACCTGGAAACTGAACATTTTGTGAGAAAAATGTCAAGAATTGAATAGAACAAGCAAGCCGTATATTTTTATAGTATAATAATTGGTATGCAGACTCGGCAAATAATTATGTTGCGTATAGCCATTCGATTAATGTAAGAGAGGGAGCTATAGAATAAAAGAGAGACAATTTCCAGAGAAGTCGGCGTTTCGTGGAGAGGAAGTATGTTGTTCTCTCTTGGACATATATAATTCAATTTACGGTGCTTATTGTTGCTCCTATTTGAGATTCTACATATACAAGATAAATATTTACCGAGTATCTATAGCTCTTGCTGTGAACTGTTGGATGTCTTAGCAGATTCTGTGTTATCTTGATTCGTATAACTTTGAAAAATAGGAATATTTAATAAATCCGACAAATAGATCATTCCAAAACGACCTGATTGACATGTCGGCCATATTTACTGGAAGGCACAAATTATATTCAGTTTTTATTGTTGACTGGTAAGCAGCAAATAATTATCAGATTTTAGTTGGGAATACCTTTTCAAAGGTTTCCAAAATTCCATAGTTTTGTAGCGTTGTTGAGTGTGGAGTGTGAGGAAAAGAGAAAAGATATACTTTTCCTCCTCCTGAAGGAAGTTGACTATATAATAATAATAATAATAATAATAATAATAATAATAATAATAATAAT